>CM067517.1:18081118-18096118 GCA_034509495.1 Acestrorhynchus altus | reverse complement strand
ATACATATATTTTAGAACTGCTTTTGAATTACAAAGACATTTAGGCAGTTTAAATTACAATTTTTTTATTAAAGATACACAATTATGAAAGAAGTAATAACTCATTAAATGTACTGTTAAGACTGAGAGAGAAAGAGAGAGAGAGAGAGAGAGAGAGAGAGAGAGAGAGAGAGAGAGAGAGAGAGATAGAGTATGATGTAGCAAGTAATAAAGAAGTGAATAGAAAAGATGAAAGGATAGATAAGGTGAAAGGTCAAGTGCATTCCGTCACTGCCACTTGACTTACTGAGATGCAACAATGAGTCTAGTCACTATGGACAGACACACACACACACACACACACACACACACACACATACATACATGCTCACACACACTTTAATGTTCACTTGTATCTTGAAGACACAAAGCAGATTACATATCTTTTTCAGCAAAGTATGGTCCATCTATTAAACCAGTGTAAACCAGGCCAATGTGGAAACCTTGACATGCTGTCTATCTTTTTTTGTCTGTTTCTCTTTCTATCCTTCATTCTATTTGTTCTTAAATGTAAAGAAAGTTCACATTAGTCTAAAGAGCATCTTTACATGTACACTGATAAGCAAAGCCTCCAAGAGAGGAGCTACAGATTAGACTGATGGATCTTAGCCAAACTCACACACACACACACACACACACACTCACACACACACACACACACACACACACACACACACACACACACGCGCGCGCGCGTGCGCACACACACACACTCTTACACACACAGACTGCCATTGAGTCCCAGCACACTTAGAGCCCTCACAAATCCAGCTCCCCTGACAATGGTTAGGTCAGCCTAGATAAAGAGAATCCATTAGGGCCATGGACAGATGGTGCAAGAGAGAGAGAGAGTGTGTCAGTGTGACCATAACTCTCCTGCAGGAAGTTTTTGTTGTCACTGAGCACTTGCATAAGTGTTTTGTATCAAATGGCCTTTAATTAACGGCGGTCGTTAACGATCTAATTTGCATAGACAGCCCATTTGGATGGAGCTGGTCTCTGGGGCGCTCTTTCTCATTCTTTCCATCACTCACTCACTCACTGACTCACTTTTTTTCTTTTTCCCTTCCTCCCTCCCTCTCTTTCCTTCTCTCATTGTTTCTGTTTCTTCTCTGTAGCTGGTTTTCTATTCAAATGTTGAAAACTGACATGTATAATTATGATATTTTGACAGAAAGTATGGTAAATAGATCACTATTCCTGCAGAAACTGCAAGTGTGATCGCAGATCTGCAGTTTTGCTGTGATGATGTAGTTGCAAAGGTGTTGCTATGGTATAGGAGTTGGTTGCTAAGATGTTGCTGAGGTGATGCTATGGTATAGGAGTTGGTTGCAAAGATGTTGCTAGGTGGTTCTAGGTAATGCTTGGTATTCAGCAGCAGTGATGCCAACCAATCAGCAGTCAGAAGCAGTAAAGTGAACCAATCAACACTCAGAAACAATAATTCCAACCCAGCTTTCAGCAGTAGTAACACCAACCAACTTTTGCACTTAGCAAAAAACTGTATACAAGCACATAATTCAGATTCAGGATCGATGTTTAACAGGTGGAACAAAGTTGATATTTTGAAAATTACGTCCAAAGTTATTAAGAAAAAAAAACTGATAAGATAGATCTAATTTTATAAATCCCAGAGGGAAATTCACATATTACAACAGCACAATAAATAATGAGAAGAAAATGCACAGTACTCAAGTACACAGAATAAACTAGAGATATCAGGTCCCGCAAAAAAACTACAAGTGTGATTACAGCTCAGCAGTGATTTTTGCTTGAAATATATATCCACTGCATTTTGGCCACAATTTGGAATTCCCAACAGATGTGTCCACAAACATTTAACATGAGGTGCACAAATGAGAAACCTCCACAAAGGTTCAGCCAACATGTGGGGTGCCAACACTTTTGCTCATTAGCTGTGTCCACAAACATTTGCCCAATGTGCCTAAATTTTTGACCAACTTGAGGGCAACCCAGATTTTTTCACCATAACATGAGGAACCCAGACTTTTCACCAGAACTTGGGGTACCCAAACTTTTGACCAAAACTTGGGATACCCAAACTTTTGACCAACATGTCTGGTGCCAAAACTTTTGCTCATTAGCTGTGTACACAAACTAACGTGGGGTACTGAAAATTTTGACCAGAACATGGGGTACCCAAACGTTTGACCAAAATGTGGGGTTCCAAAACTTTTGCACTAAAGCTGATGTGTCTAAAAGCTCCTTGAAGCACAGAGTAAACTTTTGTACAAAGTCTATTAATGACTAGCTAGAGAGCTAGAGGAGCGGAGGGGAGACACATGCAGTGTCTGTGTACTGACTGTTTTGTGGGATTTGTCAATATTTCAGTGGGGAAAGTTTGTAAGATGAAAACCATAAGTTGGAACAGGAGTAGTTAAACTACTTGGCAAGATCTAGGAAACTGGAAACTGTTTCTGAACACTTTCTAATGCTAAGGGAGAGTTTGGGCTACTTTTTTTTCATTGACAAGCAAAACTATAGCACTTACCAAAAAGCTTTATATAAGCAATCCATTTAAGTTCAGGATGGATGTTTAAAAGTTTGAACGCAGTCGATATCTGAAAAACTGCAGCCAGAGTTAGGGAGTTATTATTAGTGTGATTGCCTACTTCAACTACTACAACTAATAATAATAATAATAATAATAATAATAATAATAATAATAATAATAATAATAATAATAATAATAATAATAATATAGTAATACTGAGATACAGAACAAATAATGTGCTGTTATTAACTATGTAATATGTAACTATGTAATATGTAATTGCATAAACATTATGCAGGTAACAGTAGTAGCAGTATAGTAGAAATGAAGGCTCAGTAAACCTGTCTGTTGTGTACATGCATAGGTAAAATGTCTGTGCAAAAGCTATGAATAGAAGAGTAGAAATGTTCATCCATTCAGTGAGTATGTCAGTTATGTACATGTGTTGATAAAGTGTAAGTGCAATGATTGGATATGAGTAATAATGTCCAGCCATATTCAGTGAGCAGTGGCTCAGTGTGTGATCATTTCCTTACACAGTGAAGAGGAGTTGTACACTGTGATCGCTGTTGGTACAAATGACCACCTGTGCCACTCCTTGCTACAGTGGGGCTGAAACTGCTCTGCTGTCAGATCAGTAAATCATGGAGTGGGTGAGATGTGTTGTTCAGGACAGTGATCAATTTGTTGAGAGTAATGTAATTACACTAATAAATTGAGTTTCTATTGAGTTCTGCAAATAAACTTTAGATGACACAGGCTACCATGATTAGGAAGGACATTGAAACAAGCAAAATGGAGAGTTAACTCAGTCTTTGCGTATACCAGAATTATTTTTGTTGTTAGAGTTTAGAGACTCTAGGCAGGACGAGCAGTGGCGCACTGAAATCTCTGCACCATTCCAACAAAGTCCACCATCTGGGAAAGCAAATGCAGCATACAGTTCAGCAACTGTCAAAAGCAACTTTTGAAAGCTGTTTGCTATGATTGGACAACCTGAACAGACCAGTCAGTTCAAGTCACCAGTCACACATGCCAACTGATAAGAGAATCATGTTACTGACAGCTGGATACATCATGATTAATTCACATTTTCTGTGCATCTTGTATTTAGCGTTGGTTATTTTGATCCACATTTTCCATTCATTTGCATTTCCAAAATTCAATTTTCAATTCTAAAATTGAAAACCTTCTTCTGTTCTCTTTCTCATACATTATTTGACAATTACCTAATATAAGCCATAAGAGCATGCCATAATATCATTCTCTTTGCTCCATGTATACAATCATCTATTTAAAGTGTATTTAAAGTGGTCATTTACTAGCTGATCCATAACCATGTATAGCTGTAATAGAAGTTGTCCCTGTCTGGTGTGGTCAGAAGACATGCTGGTGTTCTTGTAAAAGAAACCCTTATATTTCAGTAGTACTCATGGCTAAAGACTAGACTGGGAGGCCTGCTTTTTAACTTGTCCATTGTGTCCTGTCCCTGAATTCTCTAGCCTTATATTCAATGGTCACACTGTATCTGTCTCTTCAAGTTTTTACATCCATTAGCCTTTTATATCAGATACTTATACTTATTCTACAGAGTAAAGCTTTTGCATGTTTTTGTTGTTGATATGTTATTTACTAGGGTTTTATTAATATGTGTGTAGATAATAGTCTAACCTAGGAGTAGACAGGTCAATAGATTGGTTGTAACTCATGATTCTAGACAGGTTGCATCATCAGAATGGATGCACGCATCACTTGCCATGTTCTTATAGACTTAGTTCAGAATCAGCCATAAATTAAGAAAAACTGCCTTTCAACAAAGACAACCAACAAAGACAATAAACCCAAAAAATGCAGAATAGTACATAAAAGTGAATTTAGTAAATTTTGCTAAATAGAAACATTTAGACCTACTGGGCACAAAGATAGCTTAGCTAATGTCCAAACTATAGAGGGACATCTCCTCACTGTTTCCAGTACAGAATAAAGTAATTTTCTTATGTTATTTTGAAAAACTTCAAGTATTGTTGAAACTGAATACTTGTCTACTGACAATATACACATAAAATATAAGTGAAACACACAAGAAACCGATACAATACTGATACAATACTCAAAACATGCCAGGAAGTAAAGAATGAAGAAGCGCTGCAGGGGTCACAATTGTGCAAACAAAAGGATAGGTGCTCCTGGGGAGTGGGTGTAGTAGTAAGAAAACAGGAAATGCTCTGGGAGTGTAGAACAGAATGCAAGACATGTGCATCCACACTGGACAGGAGGTGAATACCTAGAGCAAAGGAAATCCCGGGCACACTATCTACACAAAGCCTTAATTGAAGCATGGCAGTAAAACATGCCAACATGTTGCGGCCTACTCAGGCCTTCATCAGGGCACAAAATGGCATTTAGTGGCAGGTAGTGTGCCTGGGAGTTCCTTTGCCAGGAAGTGTTCTAAGATGCATTTAAGCCACATTATAGCACTGTAAACGCATCATTATTTGAAACTTATTTGACCATTCCCCATGCAGTACAAAAACAGATAAGCATGGACTGCTGAAGCTGCTGCCTTCCTCTTAGTTTAAAGAAATACACAAGGGCATGTAAAATAATGAATTTTGAGGCAGGAACCGTCTTTAGCCATCTTTCAAATAATGAGACCACACAGGTAAACAATAAATATAAATAAATGAAGAATGTGATATTCTGTCCCACACAGCAATCTAACATTTGATTATTATTTGATTATCATAGGTAAATGCATGTAGTTAAAAACCTCTCATCATACAATCTAGAAAGTAGTCAAATTTAGTAACTAGGTATAAAAAAGGTCATAGATGTCTATTGCAAATTTTGATTTTATGTTCTAACAATCATTTCTGTGTTGTTTTAGTTTAATATTTTTGGGGACATTATCTTCTAAATTTTATAATTTTCAGACGTTCTGACATGATTTATAACTGAATACACTCTTTAACAACAAAATAACACACCCAGAAAAAATTGTCAGCTTGGCATACAGTTCTGTCTCTGGCACATATGTAAAAGATTACAGGTGTGGTCTGATTAGACACTGGGTGTTGACACAAGAGAGCATAGAATTGCTTTCTCTGCTGCCCTATCGAAAGCCTTCATAGGATGCTGGATTGACAAGTCATTTTGATTCTAATTCTGAGCGACACACTGCCCCAACTGCTTGTGGGATGATCTGTTGAGCCATCACATATGACAGTCAGTCCCTAGTAATGAACAGCTTGTGCAGAATATGTGCAGGAAAAGCTATCATTTGTGCTTTGATTCTAATATTGTAATAACTTACATATAACATTATTCAGGATTATAGTTTTCATGTTTGGTGATATTTTAATTTGTTATATATATATATATATATAATTTTTTTTTTTTTTTTTTTTTTTTAATGGAGTTATATTTCTCATTGTGCCAAAATACCACTCAGGTATTAAAAGAAAGCAATGTAATCAATCAATCAAATTTTGTTTGTAAAATAAAAGTAAACTGAAAAAAAATATGAACTTGAACAACATATGAAACAAAGCATTAAGACATAATCCTTCACCCCACCCTCTCTCATCCAGGTGAGCAAGCAAAATAATAATGGTGGCAAGGGAAAATTCTTTCATAAATGGAGGAAGAAATCTTGGGAGGAACCAGGTACCCATTCTACCTCTGGTCAAACAACTTATACATAGTTGATAAGGGGATGCTGGACTACCAAATGTCAGCTATAAGACTCAGGTGTACTGAAGAAATGATAGTAGCATCTAATTTTGTCTGTGTAATCTTCTACTTAGTTGGTGATGGCAGGTGGGTAACTAGTCCAAGGTAGGGTGGAAAACTAGTCCAGGTCCAGTATCTGGAAAGTGGGCAGCCAATGTGAATGGGTGGCAGGGGAGCTCAGGGTCATTCTCCGATGGGTGTTAGGGGAGCCTGAGGTCAGCCTCTGAAGGGGTAGCTGGGGAGTTTCATCAGTGGGTCATCATTGACTTGGAAAAGGTAGAGATGTAATTAGTTTTGTGGAGAATTTATGGACAACAAAGACTGTAAACATTATCAGAGTGTGGCAATTGACTTCAATAGATTGGACTATAGAAGCCAAGAGAGAACCAGAAGGTAACATAAACATGGGAGCATCCTGAAACATTTGCACTGAACCACTCAAACCTCAGTGATCATATGAACAAACATTATCTGAAAGGTTAATCCAGAGCTACGGCCATTTTAAGAAAGGGCTCTTCCCATTGCAGAAATCTTCTGAATTTTGGGAACTAGTAGGAAGCTAGCACCCTGTGACCTGAGTGATTGTAATGGCTCATAATGGGAATTAGATCTTGCAGGGACTCAGGAGCAAGCCCATGTAGGGCTTTATATGCAAGTAAGAGAATTTTATAATCAATATGAAATTTTGGAAGCCAATACAGTGCTGATAAAATTGGACTGACAAGTTAAATTTGATAGTTTTAGTTAGGACCCTGGCTGCATTTTGAACTAACTGAAATCTATTGAGGTTCCTGCTTGAACATCCTGATAATTGCATTCATTTTACGTAGAGGTAATGAAAGCAGGCACTAGTTTGTCTGCATCATGCAAGGATGTCCCAGTAGTATTACCTATGTGTTGGTCAAATGATAAATCAATTATGATGCCTAGAGTTTTTGCTGCTAAATCTGGTACAACCTAGCCAGATTTAACATTAGTCTGATCATTTATTTCTTGCCATTTAAGGCCCCAAAACAAGACCCTCCCTTTTGTCATAATATAGAAGGAGGAAGTTATGCAACATCCAAGATTTTACATATTTTATATAGTCCTCCATTTTATTTAATCTAGGTTTATTATTATACAATTGGGTATTGTCTGCATAACAGTGGAAATTAATGCAGTGTTTGTTTATAACTTTGCATAGGGGTAACATGTAAAATGTGAAGAGTGAAATAAAGCCTTGCAGGACTTATTATCTCATTTCACTGAGATTGAAAGGCACACCATTTAACTTATCAAATTGAAACCAATTAATTCAGTAAGATCTGCACCGTGAAAGGTTTCCTGTGTATTCCTGTGATTCTGACAATGCTTTCTAATCTTTCTAGGAGAGTAGTGTGCTCTATTGTATCAAATGCTGCACTTAAAACTAGCAACACAAGCAGGGACACACAGCCTTGATCAGAAGAATGAGAGCATTTGTAATCATAACTAGGGCTGTTTAAGTAATAAATAATAATAATAAATAATAAATGTGTGTGTGTGTGTGTGTGTGTGTGTGTGTGTGTGTGTGTGTGTGTGTGTGTGCCCTGGTCTGTTTGTGTGTGCTTGTGTTTTCAAGTCATTGTATGGGATTAGCAAGAATATCACAAGAAAATATGTCTTTAGCCTTGTCTATTGTCTTTTTTGACGTACTGATTCACAGTGTGTGTGTGTGTGTGTGTGTGTGTGTGTGTGTGTGTGTGTGTATGTGTGTGTGTGTGTGTGTGTGTGTGTGTGTGTGTGTGTGTGTGTGTGTGTGTGTGTAAAAGCTAAATATCATAGGTATGGGCTATTAAGTCTGTGTCCTTGTTTGTCAGTTTGTTTTGGTGAGCTCGTTGCCTGTGAGTAAAATCAGCCAAGCTGAAAATTGTTTGTAGCACACACACACACACACACACACACACACACACACACATGCCTCGGGGTGACAGGGCTGTCCACTTCTCACTCCTGCCACTTCACCCAAGATTGACTGGGCAGATCGCCTGTATTCCTCTCTCTCTCTAAATTGTGAAGACACTTTTCTTGTAACCATCCATCCATTTATCTAAACTGTAAACACAGAACCACAAAACCTTTCAAATTACATTCTCCACAAAACTCTCTGATCCATCCTATAAAAATCCAAACCATTGACTCAAAACAGCTCAAAGAGTGCTCAAAACCTAACAATGTTGTTATATCAGACCCAAAGTCAGTCAAAATGAAAACAGTCTGAAAAGTCATTACAAACAACAAAGAAATAAGGAAAACACAAAGAGCAGGTCATAAAGCTTCAGAAATAATCTTTATTGTCCACAAAACTCCTCCTTAGCACTTTCAGTGTTATCTGATACTGCTCCAGACACATGTGCTCACGGCCACCTGGTGTGTGACATCACTAGTGTGTGTAAGGCAGACACTGTGCGACACTGGGCAAAATGGAGAGGATTATTTCCAAGTGCTTGATGGTCTCAAGGTCCAGGTGGGACTGAGCATTTGATTCAGACAACAGTGTTTTAGCAATTGACAATAACTGTAAACTGTAAACTAACTTAGCATCCAGCATACAAATAAACCTAAGCACTCTTTTCCCTCTTTCATTTCCTTTCACCATTTACCTGGACAAATGCGATGAGGATGCTGGTAGCACTGCATTCTGGGGGAACCCCAGGCCTCCTGCCAAAACTCAGTGATTATACCAATAGACTTTATTGTTCGCACACACACACACACACACACACACACACACACACACACACACACACACACACACACACACACACCACACACACACACACACACACACACTCACAATATGAGCAACTAAAGATATGAAATGGACACAAGAGGAAAAGCCACTAACAGCTTTATTGATTTCAGCGGGCATGCTCATAAACAGCCTGTCTGAGTGAAACTGAACTGAATCTGAGAAGGAAAAGAACAAGACAAGCTAATAAAAGACAAAAAAGACCATTTTAGAACATTTGTACTATAAATCAGCATTTTTGTCTATTGGCTGAGCAATTACTTAACATGTTAAATATTACATATTACTGTTTTTCGTTGCAACAACTGCAAATGTTAACTGTAGTTAGTTAAGGGTTATTGTCAGGGTAAGTTTTAGATGTAGGTGATTGAGTTTAGCTGCGAATGATTAGACAGTTTTTAGAGGGGACTTTGGAGGACTCTGACTTGCTTAAACCTCAGACATTAAATTTGATTTATTCTTGATTGGAAAAGTGAGCAATATCTCACCAGATCCAGCAATGAGACCAGATCCAAAGAACTTTCTGAGGCCTTCTGGGAAGATAATTTAAAAATATCCCAGAACAGTTAGAATCTATTCTGCTGTTCACAAGTGAAACAACTGCCAACATTGTCTAGTCAGTCCATCCTAGCAAGTTTAGCCCAAGAGCAGACTGCAAGATGTCTAATGGAGTCTCCAACAATCCTAAAATGTCATCTCAAGACCTACAGGTAGCTCTTGTCAGAGTTGATGTCAAAGTAAACCAAACAAGTTTGCTTTTCATGGGAAGGGTGCAAGGAGGAAACCTTTGCTGTCAACAAAAACACCAAGGCAAGAATAAAACTTGACAGAGAACACCTAGACAGGCATGGCTGACAGATAAATTCAACTTTGGGCACAGTAAGAGAAGACATGTTTGGCACAATTACCAATACCAACTATGAAGCATGGATGGGCAAATGTGATGGTTTGGGGCTGCTTTGCTGAAGCATGGCCTGGAGGCCTCTTCAGCATAGAAACCACTATGAAATCTTGATTTATCAGAGGAGGCGTGGAGGAAAGGTAATACTGACTGTCCAAAGACTGGTGCTGAAACATCATGTAGTGAAAAGAATCCTGCATGGAAGAGAGGGAAAATATTTCTTTTAGTCAATATCAGACACTGGTATACAGTTATTGGAAATGTTAGATTTAGTGTATTGACTTATACAGGGAGAAATACCATCCATTAGGGTCATGTATAAAATTTGTATGAGGTAGATGTGTTGCTGTATTTAGAGTTATGAAAATGTATCTTAAGTATTGGTAAAAACATGTTAGCAGCTGTAAAAAACTGAAACAAGAAACAAGGTCTCTCTCTCTCTCTCTCTCTCTCTCTCTCTCTCTCTCTCTCCAGATGTTCATGTTGGTCTAAAAATGATGCGGTGTGTCTTTTTCCAGAGACTGTCATTTAATTGTCATTGCATTTTCTCTTATAAATGCGTAATTGAGGTGCTTGAGGCAAGCGCATGGCTAACGCCTGTAAAAGGCTGGGAATAGGGTTTATAGGGAGCGACTATGAGCCTAATTACAGCCTATAGGCACAAGGAAAATGTGCAGAATACAATTCTGCTGTGATAGAGAGCGAGAGAGAGGGAGAGAGAGAGAGAGAGAGAGAATATGTTTTTTTCCTCTTTTTCTTTCTCTGATTGTGTGTGTGTGTGTGTGTGTGTGTGTGTGTGTGTGTGTGTGTGTGTGTGTGCATGCGTGCACATAAGAGTGACATTTAGAGAGACCCCAGTGTCTGCTTCTGTTTCTGAATGAGCTGCTTTTCTTAATGAAACGTATTTCTGGATCAATGATATCATGAGGTTAATTTGTCTGAAAAACTGTGTGTGTGTGTGTGGTGTGTGTGTGTGTGTGTGTGTGTGTGTGTGTGTGTGTGTGTGTGTGTGTGTGTGTGACTCTATGCTGCACTTGGTGTTTACATTCCATCTCACTTGAGATTTTGGGGTTTCTGTGGAAGATAGAAGCCGAAGGGCAAAATATATATGGCCTTCTTAGGCACATGTTTAAAGTGCAGGTGTGTATGTATGTGTGTGTTAGAAGCACACATGTAAACCTCTTATACCCACTTATTCTGATTGAGAGAGAGTGGAGGAAATGTGTTGACTTTAATAAGATTTACATTTTGATGGTAATTTTAAGCACCCCACCAGCTGGCCTGAAATAAATCAAGAATGAGCATCTGCAGGGTGTGTGTGTGTGTGTGTGTGTGTGTGTGTGTGTGTGTGTGTGTGTGTACTTATAGATGATAAATGATAGTGGTAACACTACATTAGAAAACTCTCCAGCAGACTGAGTACAGATGAAGGCCATGATCTGTAAATCCCATCTGACCACAAAACACTGTGGATGTGTCAGACTCTCTCTGTGGAGAGGCACTTGACTTGGGTGTGTGTTTGTGATTTTCAGTGTTTGTGAGTTTCATTTGTTTATATTGGTCAATAACAACTCATATTGTAGATGTTTTTTACAACCACCAAACACATATACACACACATTATATGCTACTTGTATTAAACATACTATATGATATCTTGCAAAAGTTATATTTCACACAAAGTTGAAAATGTCAAATGTCACATTTGATCAGTACAGAGAGAGAGAGAGAGAGAGAGAGAGAGAGAGAGAGAGTATGTAATTCCACAGTATAAGCACTATATACATGTAAATAAATATATGTAAACAAATTCTGCTAATATAAATTGTCAAACTATCTGGCTTTAGGGCTGATCATTTATATATTGAAAATATCAGATTTAAATATTTTCATAATTTAAGAGATAAGATGTTATTCTTGCTAAAAACTGCAGACTTTCATCCTCAGTATTTCTTCACTGTTTTGGGATAATCAATCCTTTAGAATAATCGGGCCCCCTTTCTGAAATCTTAATGACATTAAAAATTGCAATTAAGTAAATTAAAGTAAGATGGCCAAATTCCAAATTCACAGATTTCCTTGCTGTATGAGGACTTGATTTACCAAGGCTTTACATGGATTATAAGATCTTAAACTCCTGCGATTATGAGGTGCATTAAGCACTGAAAAATCTGATCTGTCAGCAATCTCCTGTTGCAACATTCCAGTAATCAGGGAGCCAAGCACAGAGAGCAACTCCACATATATAGGAACAGCATGGATCTGGCAGAATCTCTTTTCAAAGCAGCCTATAAAATGTTGCATTAATACAAATGAATGGATCTTGATAGTCTGAAGTGAACAATTGGTCTTCACTCATAATCAGCTCATAATCTATATGATCTCTATAGACATTTTTCAGCAGCAGTGCGAGATCATTTCCAAAGGAATCATATTACAAACTTTGACACAATGAAGCGAGAAAGGTTTGTTTGAAATCTTTGCAAATGTATAAAAAATATGACTCAAAAAATAACATGAATAAGTATTCACATCCTTTGCTCAATACTTTGTTGAAGCACCTTTGGCAGCAATTACAGCTTGAAGTCTGAGAAAGATGCTACAAGCTTGACACAGCTGTTTTTGGGTAGTTTCTCCCATTCGTCTTTGCAAAACCTCTCAAGTTCCATCAACTGGATGGGGAGCATCGGTGCACAGGCATTTTAGATATCTCCAGAGATGTTCAAGTATGGATCATTGTCCTGTTGGAAGATTAACCTTCTTCCCAGTCTGAGGTCCAATGTGCTCTGGAGCAGGTTTTCATCAAGGATGTCTCTGTACATCACTGCAGTCATTTCCCAGTTCCTGCTACAGAAAACCCTCCCCACAGCATGATGCTGCCACCACCATGCTTCACTGTAGGAATGGTATAGGCTAGGTGATGTGCACTGCCTGGTTTCCTCCAGACATGATGCTTGGCATTCAGTTCAAAAAGTTCAATATTTTTGTTTCTCGTGATCTGAGAGTTTTTGGGTGTCTTTTGGCGATCTCCAGACAGGCTGTCATGTGCATTTAATGAGAAGGGGTTTTTGTCTGGTCACTTTACCATACAGGCCTGATTGGTGGAACACTACACAAATGGTTGTCCTTCTGAAAGGTTCTCCTTTCTCCACCGAGCAATGTTCAATCTCTGTCAGAGTGGCCTTTGGGTTCTTACACATTAATTTACACTATATAAACATTGTTGCACTTTAGGATTTCTGTGCTTATAGAAACTATTAAATAATGTTTGTATTATATGTACATGCAGTGGGTATAGAATTAGGAGTAGCTGTAGTGTGAGAAGGCAGTGGGAGTCTTTAGTGGGTGCAATGTAACTGAGCAGCTAGTTGCTGCTGCGGTACATACATGTTATGTTCACATGAGAGAGAGAGAGAGAGAGAGAGAGAGAGAGAGAGAGAGAGAGAGAGAATGGAATGCAATGGTCCAGAATGTTCTTGAGAAAAATGCAGCTCACAGTTCCGAGTTCCATTCTATTTTCTGCTGCTGTGTTTTGAAGGAAAGCAGTGAAAGGCTTTGCCATAACTGCATGATGGCTGCATAATGAGTGTTTAGTACGAATGCTTTTTTATTCCCTGATCTGAGACCAACCTTAAAGCATCTATTAAAGCAGTGATGTTAGTGTTTTATGTGTATTGGGTCTGATCTTAGGTCAGCGGCATGTACCCAAAAGTTGATAATGACAGCCCTGTTTCGGCTGATCTGCATTTCTGTTGGCAAAGAGTGAGCTTTGAGGGTTACCTAAAGTTCCTCTGGCTCATATACACACACTGCTGGACCAACCCCACACTGCTGTTAGACACACTCCAGTCCAACTCCACACACTGTGCAAGAGAGAGAGAGCAAGAGAGAACAAGAGTGGTTTGTATTGGAGCTAAGAGAAAGCATCCAAGATATGTGTTTGTGTGTGTCAGTTTCTTCAGATATCTTATCATTATGGAACTGTCAAAGCTAAAATCTCAAAAACTGAAACTCATTCAGTCTCATCTGAGCACTGTTCATTAACAAACTGTAGGCCTGTATTTAATTGCCACTGTATTAGAAACCTTTACCTTGTTGCTTGAAATCATTCTTGTACAAAGTAAAGTCTGTTGTGGTGCAGGCTGTACCCCCTTGTCTGTGGTTAGCTGTTGAGGTAGATCCCCTAGTGAGTAAGCCAAAGGGCAAAAGTGGCAAGGAAAAACTCCCTCAGAGCTGGAGGAAGAAACCTTGGGAAAAATCAGGCTCACAAGGGGGAGGACCCATTCACCTCTGGTCAAACTACTTATACACAGTTAGGGGACACTGGACCTGTACACCTCTGTTCTAATACTCGGGTTTACTGAAGTAATGTTAATGTTTACTGGTGGACATAATAATAACAGTACATTTCTACACAGTTGCTGATGGTGGGTGAGCAGCTAAATCTGGATCAATTATGACACCGAGATTTTTGGCTACTGAACCTATGATTCCAACCACACTTTGTAATCTTTCTAGGAGAATAGTGTGATCTATTGTATTAAATGCTGCACTTAGATCTAGCAGCACAAGCAGGGCCACACAGCCTTGATCAGAGGCAAGAAGTAGATCATTTGTAATCCTATCTCTTACAACCCGAGATTACATGTTGACAGTTACATGTCGATATTCTCAACTTTCAGGATCAGAGTCAAATTCTCAGGATCAGAGTAACCTACAGTCACAATTCACATATCAAAACAAACTACAATATCATTTCTAAGTTCTCTCAGGTCCAAGTGAATTAAACCCCAGTTTGAATGTGTACCCCACTTTGTTCATGTGTACATGCTCAACTTGCATGCAGACTATGACTATGCAATGAAGAGAGCTAATGATGTCATTGATCCAGATATTAGTTTATAGTGGAAAATGAAAAGGAAAGGACTGGGAGTTTGTTTCTTTATTATTATTATTATTATTATTATTATTATTATTATTATTATTATTATTATTATTATTATTATTATTGTTGTTGTTGTCGTTGTTGTTGTTGTTGTT
>CM067517.1:18061118-18076118 GCA_034509495.1 Acestrorhynchus altus | reverse complement strand
ATCTTCAACTTGCCCCTTTTGAGTTAGTCTATTGTGGATTTTGAGGTGTGTTTGGAATGATTATTAATTTGTACAAGCCAAGATGTTATGCTTGCTTTTAGAATTTTGAATTTCACTGAATCCAATTTTCCCTCTACCTGTGAAATGTTCCCTGTGCCACTGGCTGTAACACTATCCAAAACATGACCCACCCCTATGCTTAATATGTGCCCTTTTTTGCCAAACATACCTCAATCCACTGTTCACAGGACTTGTTCTTTCACATCAGATGTTCTTTTTCAAACTTCTGATGCTAAATTTCATAGTGAGGAAGCAGGATAGGGTTTTTCTTCTGATGACTCTTCCATGAAACGCTTATTTGTGCAGGTATCACTGAACAGTAGAACAATTTACCACAATTCTAGAGTCTGATAAATCTTTTTGAAAGTCTTTTGCCATCAAGTGATGGTTCTGATTTACATATTTAGAAATCCTATATGTAAAATCTTGACCTCCACTTTTCCTGTTAACTGCCATATCTAAATTATATTTCAAACTGAGAAAATGGCAACCTGAAAATAGTTTGCTTTCTTATAGCCTTCCCCTACTTTGTGGGCCTCAACCATTTTCATTTTCATAGTGCTAGGCAGCTGCTTAGAATGATTGATGTTTTTTTGGGCTAAAGTTAAAGGAATCTTGGTCATTTGCATCACCTGGCATTTTCTAAGGATTTTGAACAAGACATAACCCTAACAGGCTTATTAAGGTCTAATACCTCAGTCAAGTCAGGTTATCTGAGCACTCAAATCTCCTTTGGTTTCCATACTTTTGCAAGGCATTTGTTTAATTTTCTTCTCTCTAAAATTGTACAAGCCCAAAATAATACACTGGTATTGCTTAACATATTGAAATGTTTTAATTTTGTGCCTTTTGGCATAAAGTTTTAGCATAAAGTTTTATCTTCAGTTTGTTTAATTGGTCACAGTAACAGTGATTTTGCCAGTGATTGTGCTCAACCTTTTGTAAGTACTTAGGGTCATTATCAATTCCTTTTCAAATACACTAATGGTCAAAAAATGTCACAAAAAAGATTGCACCCTACACCCTACATTCTTTTACACATACAGAATTATTGTCTCTTAGTATGGCCTTTGGTGTAACACAATATGCCAGGGATTTTGGAATAGAGTTGTAGAAGTTCCTAATTGTGTCCTGTGATAATCCATCCTGTGCAGCTTGAATATTCTCACTCATTCAGTAGGATTGTAGTGTTGAAAGTATGTCCAACAACATCCCACACTTTTTCAATCTGTATTCATACTGTATGTCTGGCAGTGTGACTGGCCATGCCATAGTATCTGTGTCTTCAAAGTAAGCTCTTGAGACAGCAGCAGTATGCAGTAGAGACTTGTACTGTTGGAATAGCACAATAGATTGTGCATTAAGAAAAGTTGGGACCACTATTTGTAGGACCACATTAACGTAACATTGGGATGCGAAAGTGGGGTTGGTGGTGCCGAAGAAATTATGTTTTAAATATATTTATAAGCAGACTGTGAGAGCAGACTGTGGTTCAGCTCCATTTCTTTGGAAGGAGATTGTATATATATTTTATGTTATATATGTTATGTTATGTTATGTTATGTTATGTTATGTTATGTTATGTTATGTTATGTTATGTTTGATTGTTCTGTGTTGTGCTTTTCCCATTTTTTGACCACAAATGTGTCAAGAAGATGTCAGCCATCCAGGCATGAATCTTGGAGGTGAGATATTTTGTACAAAGATCTTGCCATCCAACAAAATCACACCAATTGTCATAATGGAGCTGCTATAGAGCATCAGTTTGCATTTTTATCAATATCTCCATGGCCATGAACCATGGAACCTAATATAGAAATAGTTTTCTTCACCTTAACCCATCGCTGTAACTGCAGTCTAGAGGAAATTAATCCCCTATGGGTGGGGCTTAGTTCACAAAATTGGCTATGAATCTGGAAAGGTATCTTCAATTTATTTATATGTCACATGATTCTGAGGAAGTATCCTTAGTGTCAATTAGTGAATATGTAGTGCTTTCACATGCAAAAAGCTCTTTCTCAGCTGCAGTATGTGCAACTGAGCTGAAATTTGGCATGCCCTAAACAGTACATTTTATGGACAAGAAGAAACATTTATCTGATTACTTATGGTATTTAAACTGGGTTCATGTCATGCTGTGCACCGAAACAGACAATTTTTTGAAAATATGTCTGTTAGAAATCTTTTTTCATTTTTCTGCACTAGTTTCTAGCCAATCTAGCAAATTAACAAACTACAAAGCTTCAACAATTAGTGTCCACGGTTCCCAAATGCTTTGTGATTGTTAAAAGGAAAGGAGATGTAACACATCCAACTTTTTTGGAATGTGTTGCAGGCATCAATTCAAAATGAGTGAATATTTGCACAAAACAATAAAGTTCATCCGTTTGAACATTAAATATCTTGTGTTTGTGGTGTATTCACTTCAATATAGGTCAAGAAGGATTTGCAAATTATTGTTCTCTGTTTTTATTCATTGGAATTGGGGTACACATACAAAGCAACACATAATGTGGTTTCTGTTCCAATAAGAATTTAATTATCAGGGCCCAAGCACCCAATGAGGGCCAATATGTCATTACATATTGGCCCTCATTGGGTGCTTGGGCCCTGATAATTAAATTCTTATTTTTGATTTCTTAAAGCTGCTTCATGACATCATCGGTTGAATAAAATCACAATACTAATACATTTTTATTTGATTTGATTTGTTCATAAGACTGTTGTTCTGGAAAAAACCTTCACCCCTTTTTATTACTGTGACACCCTCTAACTGAGTTTATTATAATGCTCATTCTGTATGTTTATTATTGCTGTTGTTATATTCTATATCATATGCTGCTGCATCGAAAGTTCTAACATAAAGGCAAAAGAAATGTGTTCCTGAAAGCGTGAGTGAATAAGGTGAATAGTCTAATATCTAATCAGAATTTTATGTTGATTTGTAGAAAATAAAATTGTATTTGCACAAATATTTCACATACTCTTGATTTCACATACACATAAAATGTGATTATCATTAAGAGGTTCTGAATATAAAATTAAATTCAAGCTCATTTGCAAACATTGAATGGAAATCAGTAACAAACAAATAGCATGGTGTTGTTTTTCAGTCAGTCACTATCTTAGCTGCTTCTTCCTGAATAGGGTCTTGGTTAATCCAGAGCCCAGCTGAAGTAAAAAAGGGGCATGGACTTAAAGTAAAAATTTCCTTTAATGCATTGTTATCAATATAAGTATTGTGCACGTTGCCGTTCCTTAAAGGCTGTCTTACGAAATGTATCATTTCACCTACATATTCACACTGGCCTTGGTAAAATTTTAACCTGAATTTATTTTGTATGTGCGTGTGTGTGTGTGTGTGTGTGTGTGTGTGTGTGTGTGTGTGTGTGTGTGTGTGTGTGTGTGTGTGTGTGTGTGTGTGTATGTGTGTGTGTGCATGTTTGACAGGAATAGTAACTCATATATAGAGAGTCATAGATGGTATTTAGTAACAGGTATGAAAAGGCACCAGATGTGCAATAAGATGATAAATATAGTAAACACATATTCATGGGTAAATGAGAGAGAGAGAGAGAGAGAGAGAGAGAGAGAGAGAGAGAGAGAGAGAGAGACTTTTTAAGAGCCTTTATTCAAAACAGAGGATCATACCACTGTCCTCACTTCAGAACAGGAATGGCAGGAAACATCAAGAACAACAAAATGACCATAAAAAAAATTAAAAAAAGAATCAATAGAACTCTGGAGCGAAACAGACAGCTCCATTGACTACAGGACAAATGGCATCGCCATGGCACCACATGTCAACAAACGTGTCGAGGTCATTCATGCCTCCATAAAAACCAAAATCAAGCAAAACCCGTGATATTACCAATCTGCAGAAAATATGCACTTCATCACCGTCCGCGTCCTTTGCCAGCTTGTTCTTTCGGCTAAGATATACTGCCATCTTAGCCTGTCCCAGAACAAAATTTACCAGCTGGCACCTGGACGTATTTAAAACCCAGCGAGAGAGAGAAAGAGAGAGAGAGAGAGAGAGAGAGAGAGAGAGAGAGAGAGAGAGAGAGAGAGAGAAATAGGCTTGATTAATGGTGTGTGTTTTTTCTTTCATGACAGGTTGAAGCTGTGTTCAGACTCATCAACGAGTCAATGAACACTTAGCAACACAGACTCTCATCAATCACACACACACACACACACACACACACACACACACACACTCATTCTCATTACTGTATTGAAATGGTGGTGGTGCGTTAGTGTGTGCTATGCTGGTACAAGTGGATCACACACAGCACTGCTGTGTCATGACTGGACTAAGAATAGTCCACCAACTAGAATTATCAAGCCAGCATTTTGTGTGTGTATCGAAATATCACAACACATTTTGTGATATAATGCTAAAATATTTTTTTATCATTTTTCCCAGCTCTAGATTAATGATATGGGTATCATTTTTGGCAAAACAAAAATTACATTTTTGGCAAAAAATGTAAAAGAATTATTTGTGGTCCACATAACCAACCATTCAATTGTACATTTACATTCTAATATATGTGCTATTTACATAGAATGTACAGCAGTATTAATAATCATTCCATTAAACCTCCAGTTATTTTAGACTGTTTAAAAACATGACCGTATTCTCACATGTGCATACAAAATCTGTTCGTTGCATGGATTATGTTACAGGAAACACATACACACTCAGCTAAATTATACACAGTTGTCCCAGGCCACTGCTTCAGGGCTCATGGCTCATGAAATAACATAGCATTTTAGCCAGTCTGGTGACATGCATATGTGTGCATATACTTTTCGATAAATTCTGTGGATGATGTTCTTACAGCAACAAAAGAAGAGAGATATTGAAAATATATGTTCTTTTTGTCTTTTTTTTTTATTTGAATGAAAATAAGACCTGGGATTTAGGGACTTTTTACAAGTCCAAATGAAAGTAGCAGTCAGTCACACATAATAGGTGTTCCACACTATGTTGTACTCACACACATATTCACATGGACACCTTTGCTCCAAGGTTGCACTCTATGGCATTCAGTTTCAGGGCTGTTTTTAAGATTTAAGACCCCAGTTGGCATTCTTAACCCAGTCATAGCATACATCATAAACATGTGACTGTCAAACAGCATCATAAACAGGAGCTGCTCTCTGAAATGCCCTCATATTGCCAAACCAGTATAAATGTGTTTTACTTAATAAACCTGAACCAAAGGTCTAGGCTTACATCATAAAAACAAACCACCCGTGCTAGTCCAGGTACCTCTAAATTCTTACACTCTTTGCAAACTCATATACTTACGGCACATTTTAAGTCTATACCCTTGCTTTGTAATTTCACTTACTGACCACTTTATCCACAATTGCCGAAATTAATCAATCTACTGTAGTGCTCACTTTATCACTCTCTACCACTTTCATCATTAGTCAGTTTCTGACCACAGGGCCATTGTTTTATAATGTTTGGTTTGAATGATAAAAAGAAGACATCTCAACAGTATTTTTGACATGGTAGTGTGTGTGACACTGGTAAGAATGTATTAATCAGTGTTACTAAAGTTCTCTAAATACAATAAAAGAGCAGTTCTCTGGTTAGAAACTGATTTAGAGATCCTACATGTCATCATTCTGTTCTAGCCTAAAATTGATCAATAAATATGATCTTTCCCTAATGTTCACAATGGTGGTCCTGTCCATTCTCCCTACTCCAATATTTTCAAACATTATCCAACATTTCCCCCTGAAAGTGAATACTTATACAAACTAACATAAACAAATATTCTGGTATTTACATACGTACAGAAAAAGAGGTGAAACTCAGTCTACAATGACAAAGGCTGTGTCTCAGGTTACAAATTGTGGAAACAAATGATTAAAATACTGTAAAAAAAAAAAAGGAAAGAAAGAAAGAAAAAAACTTGAAGCTATGCATTGCTGTAAAATTAACATGGTTTACTGGTAGACAAAGAGACAAAGACCTAATGCAGTAGACAAAGGTGGTTTAATGGGTTTTGATTACAGGGTTATGATTTTAACATTTGATTACACTATGCCTCCACTTTTTGTTTCATGTGCAAGGCCCTTTACCTTCAAAAGCACCACAGCATGACTGTCTCTGGGCTCTGACCTCATGGTTTCTAAGCTGGAATATAGGAATAGAAGCATTTCATTGTATAAGAATAATGACAAAATGGGCACTCATTATTATTATTACATTAGTTTGAAAAACAAAGGTACAGTTTAGAAAATATGGCAGTGGTATCAGTAATCAGGATCATCAAAGATACAAAAAGCATATTTCTCATAGACTCAGAGAATTCTTTTTGCAAGATATTGGTGAATGAGGTCCAGTTACTTAAATTATTTTAAACCATGACAGAGCAGCAGGATTATAATGTTTCAGTCTGATTGTAGGAGCTAAGTTAGAGCATTGTAAAATACCTCAACTGTTTAAATTTCTCTGAAGATTGTTAAGTTTGCCATTTATCTGTGTATGTAGATAATTATCTTTGTGATTAATCAATTAGGGAAATCTATAGCAAAGCTAATAGTTAATAAAGTAATAAAGTTAAGATTAACTGATTGTCTGATATTCAGGTAATGGCATTTGGCATTAAAGATGTAGAGTATGTTTCTATAGGTGCTAAAGCCCTATACTTAACTCATTGTGTGTGTGTGTGTGTGTGTGTGTGTGTGTGTGTGTGTGTGTGTGGTGTGTGTGTGTGTGTGTGTGTGTGTGTGTGTGTGTGTGTGTGTGTGTGTAATCAGTAGTCATTTCCTGTCTTTCTCTTGGCCGGGGCACACTACCCACAGCTTTTGTTTCATACTCTTTCTACTGACAGCCCTCAGGAAACTACCGTCTCAGTCAGAGGTCAGTGTGTGTGTGTGTGTGTGTTTGTGTGTGTGTGTGTGTGTGTTGTGTGTGTGTGTGTGTGTGTGTGTGTGTGTGTGTGTGTGTGTGTGTGTGTGTGTGTGAACTCAAACAATTTCTATTAAACCACTAACAGTAGTTTGAAATTATACACGTATAAACATAATTTAATGAGATGTGTTTAAAGCCAAAGGTTTGCTTCTTTTTAATTTTAATCAATGGAGTTGTAAGTTTGACAAATTAGTATGCAAACTGCATGCCTATGTATACACTCATACTAAAGTACACTAGATTTGTAGTGTCTGACACTCTGTGACATTTTCTTATAGATACCATTGTGTTTCATAGTGTCAAAAAATCACATTTCTAAGTAATGTGGTATATACAGATCTGCCATAACATTTAACCACTGACAGGTGAATGGAATAACATTGATTATCAGGTAATTTAGCAAGAGGCAAATTTTGATAACTAGATGACTGAGTCAAAACCATCACACACACATGCCATCAGGCAGGTCTTTTGGTGGGTGATTATGGTATACACTCGCCAGTGCCTACCTAAGTGCATTCAAGGAAGCACGAATATAGGTCATTGGCACCCAAGGCCCATTGATGTCAACCAACAAGGCCCCACTTTCCAATTCAAAGGATTTGAAGGATCTTTGTGCCACAGGATCCTGTGCCATGATGGGTAATAGCTGTTTTTAATGGCACATGTAGGAACTGCACAGTAATAAGCTGTTATGTCTAAATCTTTCATTACTTGTAGCTACATTAGCCTTCTGGCTTCAGTGCAAAACTAACACAGTAAATGTATCTTGCCTTGTCGACTGTGTTGATGTGACAGGAAAATTGTACAAATTTGCTTTTGGTCTGGACTGTTCTTATAATGGTCAGTTAGATAATAGAGGAGAAGAGATTGGAAGAAATCTTCTGAGAAATTGAAGTGAATAGATAGATGAATGGAGAAATTGAAAGCAAGAGTGAAGTATTAGAATGATATAGGGGTATGAAAAGAGAGATGGGAAAGAGAGAGAAAGAGAGATGGAGAGAGAGATGGAGAGACAATCGGGTCAACAGCATTAAATCAAAGCAACCTCCTGATACGCATCGATCCACCTTTATGTGTGTGTGTGTGTGTGTGTGTGTGTGTGTGTGTGTGTGTGTGTGTGTGTGTGTGTGCATGAGAGAGAGCAAGACACACACACACACACACACACACACACACACACACGTGATTGATCTCAGAATCAGTCTCTCTAACACTGGGCCATAAAAGCCATAAGTGCAACTCATAAAAGCAGATTTATCAGAGGCTCTGCTGGAGCTGCAGCCCAAAACACTGTGACACCTCTGTGATTGGGCTGGAATTGAATAAGCTTGCTCTATTGACGCCAGTGTCTGACAAGTCAATCAGATTCCAGCATATATACATAGCCACACAACTACACACCCGCACACAGACACACAAATACACACACACACACACACACACACACACACACACACACGCGCGCGCAATGTGCATTTTCTCAGTATTTGGGGCATGTGAGTGTATAAGCAAGGTGGTGGACTTGTACACAATGTGCATTTGTTTTAAACTTCTTTTCTGACACTGTGTCGGCTTCTTTTGAAAATTGATATTAAATTATTTGCTTGATCATGAATAATTCCATATTATTAACATATTTTTGCTAACAGTAGCTGGCTGACTGACACATGGCAACTTTCTCTGACTGATAGAATACTACTAAGCTAAACCAAAACTAATGTTCAGCTCTAAAAACAGACACTATTAGAGTTAGATTGATATTTCAATTAGTGGCTGTGTTTGTTTTGGCCTTGTAGAGTTCACACAGTGCTTTAACTATACTAGATAACAAATCTAATGAGCATCATGTACTATCTTAGTAATGCAGCTATAGGAAATACTCTGAAGTCTGTAGAACAATGCTTGTAAAAAAAACTTGTCATGCTGCTTAAGTTATATTTGTCCACATTTGTCCACATTCACTTTCAGTGATGGCTCTGTATTTCTCAGCTTGTCCAGAAACGCATGAGTAAAACGTGCCCTTTTAAGGATGGCTCAACACACAAATTCTACTTCTTGACTATAGGGGGAACCCAGGAGGAAGAAGTACCAATTTTAGCATCATACTGTTTTTAGAAAGATCTAATATGTGCATGCTGTGTATAGGTATTTCTGCAGCACCAGTTCATTGTTAAACTCAATCAGTTATAAAACCATACTAACTTAGAGCTTGTTTAAAGGCAGTGAAAACCAGTGAAGCTCTTAAAATGACTACGAAAGGCCATTGTACCTTAAAGACTTGACTGGTCTTCCTTCTTCCCTTTGAAATGCTGTACTGGCTTAGTACTATTTGCAATTAAGCTCAGGGTGTCAATTTCCTTTAAATGTTCTCTAGATAAACCTAAATACATTTTGTGGAAAGACCTCCATTTAAAAGCACTCATGCAAAAAAGCCTGTGGAAATTGAATCAAAGAAATGTCTTGCAGAAATTGGTAAATACCTTCATGCTTTATTTCCTTTCTATTACTGTCACATAAAAAAGGAAAAAAAAAAATAATGTCTCCATTTATTTGCATTTTCTGCACCATTTGCACAGATCAGCTGCCTTTTACATTATGTGAACATTTTATTGTAGTCTGAACCATTGTTAGGCAACACAGGTGTCTCCCAAAACCATAGTTCCACTGACCATTTACAAGCACTGTTGGTGTTAAGTTGTGTAGTTAAAACATTAAAACTTTTTTGGCCTTTTGGGCATTGAGAACTTTTATTTCTATATCTATAGACAGTTGCTTAGATCCTATATTTGATGAGTGTTAGTACAAAGTTTGAAAAATATATAAAAACAACAAAAAAATGGTGGACATTGGTGCCAAAATTTTACATAAGACTGTACCTTAAAAGAATTATATGAAAAAAAGCTGCAGTGTTTTTCTCAACAAAATGTATGTATAGGTTTATGTATTTTACTTACATGACTTTTTAATATTATAATGGAACTCATTACTGAATACATTTATAATAGTTTAGTACAACACATATATTACAAGTATATGTTATGTTTAAATTATAGTTCAATGCATTTCAAATTGTTTTCTGAAAGAAGAGCTGAAATACTCAAGTGAGGACAGATGGATGGCTAATGACTTTTGATATAAATTTGCATTTATGCATAAATAGGTTTAGATATAATTTCTGCATTTTGCTCATTTAATCATTTTCCCAAATTAAATTTTACATTTACATTGTGCAACAAAAATTAAAAAATTAAAACATTGTGTGGAACACTTAAACACTGAAAGAAGAAAGAATGCGACTTTGAATACTTTCTAAAGAGAGTGAGTGAGTATTAAAACATAGCAGTTTCTGTAGAGGAATTTCATCAGGGAGGAGGGATTGCATTCTGGATATAAAAAGCCTGGTTTAAGCCTGTGTCTGATTTTGCACTACAGGGTGTGTGTGTGTGTGTGTGTGTGTGTGTGTGTGTGTGTGTGTGTGTGCGCGTGTGTTCATTCTGCATTCAGTAGTCCAGGATCATATGATAAATGTGATGTAGTATGTCAGTATATTCTGTGTCAGAAGCAATTTGCCATCACTACATGGTCCAATATAATACACCAGTCCGACCCCTCAGCACACCCAAGTCAGGTCTCAATGTGACGGCTGCAGCTGTAGTAGGAGAGATCTTCTGAAGTGCTCTGTCACAAACATTCAAGATGGGCTAAGTAGAATCTAGAGACACATTCCTAATTTAGATAATTTGGCATTTAACTCTTACATTTTAAAACATTTCTGTAAAAATAAAAATTCATTATTATATGAAGGGTGCAATTCTCAGTCACATTCAAAGTATTCTACCTGGGCTATGTCGTTCTATATGCAATACACTTAGAATACACACAAGAAGGGTGAGTGAGAGGACTTGTTGAAGTTTCCAATGTGTCCCGCTGCGTTTTAGCCTCCCTCCCCCTCTCAAACTCACCTCTAATTTATGTTTTAAAAACGTTCCCTTTGACACGGCTATGGGGTTTATCGCACCCCATGGCCCACAGACAGTGTGGCCTGTGTAAGAAGAGTCTGCTGGGGGAAGCTATCACTGATTAGCCTGCCTGTAACAGCCTCTAGGCAGCAATAACACCCCCTCCTCTCAGAGCGGTGGAACATTCCTTGAATCCTGAGTCCATGCATCTGATTTTCACTTTTTTCCCTCACTTGTTTTGCAGTAAGCTCCACCTCTTACTGGTCAGTAGCTCAAGCTATTGTAAAAAATATTTGGCTGTTTAGATCAACATTTCTTAAAACCAGTCTGTTCAAAGACTTATACAAATGTTAATTATTTGATCAATGGAAAGGCAGTTCTATATGTGAGCCTGTACTATTGTAAAAGTGCTAGAAGTTAAATGCAACAATTTTGAATGCAGTAGGTCCTCACTTTAGAGGCTCAGATTTTGTACAGTAGCTACATATCCTTACATAGAAAAGCATCCCTATGTGTAATTAGTACTCATATAAAGAACTTATTTAGATGTTTATTTGATATGTAGCCTATGTGGCTAAAACACCATTTCAGAAATCATACAATGCATGTTAAATATAATAACCTTTATTTAACCTGAATGTCCCTTCAGACTTTTTATGTGGGAGACCTGGTCATAACAGCTCACCTTTTCCAGTTACAGGAACAGGGTTAACAAAAAACAAGCATATGAAACAGACAATTTACATAAACATATTCAAAACACAGTCAATTGCCAATACAAATGCAATATTCAAGAGTTGCATGTTTCCATTAAACAGTTATTTAACAAAGCTTTAAACCTGTTCAATGAAACACACTCAGTAAGCTGTAGTTTGTTCTGAAGGATCCATGATACATGATCAGACAAAGCTTTTCTGCCCAAATCTAAATATATATTTGGTACCTTGTAGAGCAGCATTCTAGAAGAGTGAGAGTCAAAGCAGCTATTGATCCATCAGAAAAATTACATGAATAAAAAGGTAGCTTAGATTAGAATGTGAAATTCTTTTAAAATCCTTTTGTATTGGAAAAGCAGCAATCTTAGTGACACTGTACTTTAAATTCTTCTTCATGTACTGTCATGTTTCTGTCCTGTTTGGCTTTGCAGATTGCCCCTACTTGTCTTTGTTATGTTTTGTTTTGGTCTTGATGCACGCATCTGTTTAGTTTTGGTCTTGTCTCTGCCGTAGCTCTACCCCTGTGTCTTGTTTGCAGTTCTGCCCATTTGTTTATCACTCCCTGGTGTTTCTAGTCTTGTCTGTGTATTTAATGTCCTGTTTGGGGGAGGGGGTGTGGTTTCTTGTCAGTGTGCTGTTTTTATCTTGTGTCCTGGTATTTGTTTTGTGAATAAATATTCAGCCCTGCAAGTACATCTGTGCAACAATTGCGCATGGGCTCAGCAGGTGAAGACATGGACAAGGGAATCAGACATACATGGCAGGGTTTAAGATTTAATAATAAAGAAAACAAACAATTACAGAGACCAAAACAAGACACTGCTCAGTAAATTGGGTAGAGACAACAACAGTGACAAGACGGGAAGACAGAGAAATAGAACAGAAATGATATTTGACAATCTGGTTCTTCATCTTCTCTACTGCAGTGTGACATTTACATTTTGAACACCACTAAGGAATGCAAGCTTGTTGTGAAAACATGTTTCAAATTTCTTTGGGTATATTTTTGTTTTATATGTACATATATTTGGAGCTGTGTTTAGTCCCTCATCTCCCTGAAAATCCCCATAATGCTACATTTCTTCAACAGTGTTCTGCCTACAAAATTTGACATTGATGTGGCACCAAGACTTTGTCTTTCACTGAAAAGTAAATCATCACTTTTTTCATTTCACACTTTTAGCCTGTTTATTCCTAAAACTCAACCTCCACCATAGCCTCCATACATGAGCTGTGACAAAATACATATTAACCATTATACATCCAAGGGATTTAGCTCTCACCCCATACTCATTTTTTACTTTTCTTATTACAGTACAGGTTAACAGGTCACCCATGCTTGCCCATGTCTCTTAACAAGAGCATCTGGAATGTTATTGCTCTTGACTGGCTCACTAAACTGTTAGACCATCTATCAGTATGATCTCTTCATACCACTCATATTCAATGAAAGGAAAACATTTATTAACCTATTACCTAGTAATCTCCAAACATGTTTAGTACAACCATTAGGAATTCTTTATTACTAAAATATACAACTATTTCTTACAAACAAAAGCAATAATATTAGTATGAGCTTAAGGATTGACCATGATATGACTTCAGCAGTGGCTCAATTTTTGACAATAGCTTAGTTAAACTGTTCAGTAAATCCTTTATCAACTGAAACATTCTCAGTTCACATTTTTCAGAAAAGGTGTGTGTGTGTGTGTGTGTGTGTGTGTGTGTGTGTGTGTGTGTGTGTGTGTGTAGCATTCTTTTCCTGTTAATTCTGCAAAAAATATGTCATTATTTGATGTTACCAGATTATGTATGTCGGTTTAAGGGTGGTAAACAAAAACAAACATATAAAAAATAGTTAATCCCTATTAACATTCATTCTGAACTCTGTTCAAACACTTTTCAGATATTGTTTCCGGTTGATATCTGGTTGTGCATCTTGATTTACCAATCAACCATTACATTATGATCATCTTGTTGTTTCTAGAATCATAGTCCATAGTTCATAATCTGCTCCTCTTGCCATACAGGAGACTAAGAAAGTGAAGAGTGTCTAAAATGGACAGTGAATATAGAAACAAGAAGGTGGTCGTAATGTTAGGGTTGATCTGTGTGTGTGTGTGTGTGTGTGTGTGTGTGTGTGTGTGTGTGTGTGTTTGTGTGACAGAGAGGCAAAAGACTGCACAGGAATGTCCTGAACTCTCAGATGAGAAAGCAGTGGTAGACAAAGTGGATGAGGAGCAGAAGGAGAAGAAGGCAAATGAGCATCTTATATTTGTCACTGTCATTTGTGGCTAATGTTGGGATGCACTTTTGTAGTTATCTGTCAATCCTGTGTTAAATCCCGCTTTTTAGGATGATGCTCCAGTCACAGCTTTGTTTAGGATAGATGTGTTCATTGTGTGGCAACTGTCTGGAATACATCAAGTTCACCGTTTTCACGGTTCTGCTCTGGGTGAAACTGTACGCATATTTGGTTATGTGATCCTAAAAAAGACTAAAGACTAAAGTTTTCGATTGGCTGGATGCCGAGTACAACATGGGAACTCATGAAAACACAGAATGAATAAAATGTCTCCTATAGTGGCAGACTGATTAGGTTGTCCAATGAAATGGCACATTCGTTTCATGTAGTTTGTGAAAAGTAATGAATAATTTCGCAGCTACAATAATTCCACTTCAAAATACATTTAATTAAACATCATATGGCTACAATGTGTACGTTATTGTTTTCTTCCGAATTATTCTTATATAGTTTGTGCAAGTTTTTATTTTGTTTCATTTATTTTCCTTGCGCTGTCTTTGTTGTTAACATCTAAAAAAATGATTTAACTCTGCAGTAAATTTTCGAAATTATATGAATGAGCAGTTGCTGCTACTCGGTAGAACTGAATTGAAGTTGGAACAAATCGAAGTGAGTTAAAAAGCTGAAGTATGTCATGCACTGAAGTGATCCACTCCTCTTCGCTGAAGGCCGTCAGGACAAAAGCCCGATGTGGGGAGGGGGTGTGAGCCCTTGGGACAGTTGGGGCACTTTCAGACGGGCTTTGGGGCTTCTGTTAATGTGCGGACGCACTTAATGCAGACTGCGGGAGACCAGTGCCCCAGCTGCTGCGCGAGACTCCCCCTTTTTCCCTTTAGGATGTGCTGGAATGTGTCTGTTACACTGTTACACAGTGCTTCCATTAACTGCGGCGCAGGGGAGACGAGGTAACGCAGAAATCCCCTATTAACACAAACACACACACACACACACACACGCACACACACACTCTCTCTCTCTCTCTCTCTCTCTCTCTCTCTCACACACACACACACACAC
>CM067517.1:18023618-18056118 GCA_034509495.1 Acestrorhynchus altus | reverse complement strand
AGAAATAACACATTTTGTGTCTTCCTTTCACATATTACTACATATTACTTTGCTAGCTATGGTATAAGTAAAAAGAATAATTTTGTTAGTACTGACAAAAATATAATCAGTAGATGGCAGGGTCTATGTGTCTAATGTCATTTGAGTTCAATTATTAATCATTATAATGGATATGTACTTATTATTTCATATAATTTTTTAAAAATGAATTACCAGTAAAACAAAAATATAAGAAGTAAATCAGATTTACCATCTTTTCAGGAACTAACAGCCTACCACAGAACATGATATCAGTGCCAAAAACAAAGCTATGCTTTGGTATAAAAGAACATGTTTTAAAAGAACATGTTTTAATTATGAAGCCAAAATATGGGGTTGCAAATAGGCTTGTAAGTCTTTGTAAAATCTTTTTAATTTTCCCTTCCACTAGCAAATTTGTGTATTCTCATTTAGACATCAAATAATGCATTAAAATACTGAAATTACAACAAAGTTTCATGAAACAACATATCCATGGCCATCACAACGACTGTTTTTCTTTTCCTTGCTTTTTTTCCCCTTTGTACACCAACGTGACATTCTAACACCGTAGCTGTTAATGCTTTTTTGGGAGACACTAAGAATTTTGACACAATTAAGAATTTTGGTTAATTGGTTAATTGTGTTTGCAAGGCAAATATGTGTGACTGTGTGTATTCTAGTGTATGTATATGACATAAGGGGTCTCTCTCTCTCTCTCTCTCTCTCTCTCTCTGTGTGTGTGTGTGTGTGTGTGTGTGTGTGTGTGTGTGTGTGTGTGTGTGTGTGTGTGTGTGTGTGTGTGTGTGTGTGTATAGATATTTTACCGTGTTGTGCGCGAAGTTCATCCGGGTGAAGAACTCACACTGTTCATGAAGGCTGAGGAATTTTCATGTGACACTATGGCTCCAGATATACATGGTACGTTAAAGAAGTGTGGCATATATAGTACATGTAAATGTTTACTTCTAAACACACATACACACTGTGCTTATACTCCTTCAAAACCTGTTTTACTTACCACAGCAATGTTATACAAACTTACTGCACTCACAGACAGACTCAGATAGACCTACTCTCATACACCTATACTTTCTCACACACATACCTGCTTAAACCCACCAAAACATCTATGAGAATTAGAAGGCTACAATTACATGGAATAATGTTTAAATTAAATAAGAAAATAAATCCATTAAATTGCTGTGGTGTCTCCAGAGATGCGTGAGTTCCGCTGTGAGGACTGTGAGCAGCTCTTCTCCTCAGGCCCTGAGTTGCTAGAACATCAGAAGCAGTCCTGCTCCACTCGGCCCCCATCACAATTCATTCTTCCTGAACAGGGCCTCCCTGTCAGTGATGGAGAAAACACTGAGCTCCACCCGCTCCTGCACCCAGCAAACTCTCCACAGGAGTGCAAGGAGTGTGAGCAAGTGTTTCCTGATTCTCTGAGGTGAGGACACACACACACACACACACACACACATATGTTGAACTTGGCAGAGACATTGAGTCTTCTATGTTCATGTCATTAAAAAAAGAATATGGTATTAAATATATATATATTATTGACCTGTTTGTGAAACACTGCCGTTAGATATATATTATATATTAAAATTCTATACATAGTACATATTTCTTCACAAGTAAATATTATGTCATTTACGTCACTTAAAGAGGTAAGTAAAAGTATTTTTAGGTTTAACCCTAGTCTGCCACATGGAGGACAGCAATGTTGCCTATTATTCTGTACCAAGCACTAGTTTAGTTACATGAGGAAGGCCAGTCAACCAACTGATTCACACAAATCAAAATCTTAATACCTGTATTTTTTAGTACAGATTATTTTATAGTTAATCGCTTAATGTTTAAGGACATGAGGCTGTACCATCCATAAAATGTTTGACAGGAGGGCCAAAAATCACATAGATACTCCAATTCATTTGCACTTACACCACTACAAATACAAACGGAAAATCATCCCATTCAAATAATACCTGTTTAAGATTCCAGTACCTGTAAAGATCATGCCAGTTTCCGTCCATCTGATAATTGAAATGCCTTTCAAACTGGCAGAAAGGATTCCCCTGAGGGCACTTGATGAGGGAAATTCTGGGTGTGATTTTTCATAGAATCAATGACATGAGATTATGAAAATGTTATTCTGTATGTTTTTTCATTTTGTTTCCCTTTTTTATTTCCTCCTATTTAGTCTTGAGACTCACTCTCTCTCTCATTCTGAGGAGCGAGAGTATAAGTGTGACCAGTGCCCGAAGGCCTTCAACTGGAAGTCCAACCTGATTCGCCATCAGATGTCCCATGACAGTGGAAAGCATTATGAATGTGAAAACTGCTCAAAGGTAGAGTCCAGGAATTGCTGTGTGAGTAACTGAGTGAATGAGTGAGATTGAAGTGTGTTTTGTACAGGCTACACTGATTGCACTTTTCTTCACGTATTGGAGCATTGTGAAGAAACCATGGAATGTGACTTTGATTTGAGAGAAAATTAGGGATATATTGTTTTATTTGTGGCTTTTAATATACCACCCCAAGGAACACCGATGACTTCTAGATGTGTTTATCTAAGAATAATTTGTTAAATCTGAGCAATTCTGTGTAATATTATTCTGTGTAACTCTTCTATTGCTTTATTTGTTGATCCATACTGTGTATACTGCATATTACATATTTCTTTATTTTATGGTTTTGTTATAAATTTTTCTACCTGGTGTCAACCAAAGGAGGATGGGTTCCCGTTCTTGAATCTTGACACCTATATTTGTATAAACTGTTATCCATTTATTTGTAAACTGCCAAGGCAGAAATCTACATTATTAAACTGACAAAGTAAATTTTGTAAGAGACATATTTTCTGTTGAAACAAAACCAATATTCCAAATCACTAATATGTTGGAAACTATCAGGGTTATTACCATTGGAAATGGTAAAGAAATTCAAATAGAATGAAAATAGTACTAGAATGAGAGCTATGAGTGAAAAAATATCTAATTCTGGTAATAATAAATATGCTGAAATAGTAAACTAAACGCAAGTACAATTTGAGATTACAGAAGTTGGCTGCAATGGTGCAGTGGCATGGAGTAGGACAGAGCAGTACTATAATCAAACTTAAAACCATAGTTTTATAGAATCATATTATATTGTTAAATGGTGATTAATTTGAAGTTCAGTGTATATTATGCATGTATATATAAACTCTCTCGCCCGCTCTCTGGCTCTCCCCAGCAGGTGTTTACGGACCCTAGTAACTTACAGAGGCACATACGGTCCCAGCATGTTGGCGCCCGGGCACATGCCTGCCCTGACTGCGGCAAAACATTTGCCACCTCGTCTGGTCTCAAACAGCATAAACACATCCACTCCTCTGTCAAGCCCTTCATATGTAAGTCACTAATCTCCTTCATATATAAGTCTGCATGCTTCTTTATCCAACATACCACACAAACATACAGGGGTGCATTTCCCATGCAACAATGGAGACTAGCATTGAACTAACTTGATACAATGCATCATTAATCTAACCAATGAATGAAGTACAACCATTTCCCAAAATGTGTGTTCCTTTGCTGGAACCACAGTAGTTTAAACCATATTGGTTTGAACTACTGTGGTCTGAACTGCAGTGGTTGCAGAGGTTGCAGAGTTGGCTATATGTCTGAACATGACTGCAGAAAACCACAGATATGGGTGTTCCAAACCAAAATGTTGCAGTGGGCATTTTCATAATTGTAGCAAAATCCCTGTTTCATTCCATAATACATTTTACATAATAAAATTTATTTCAGAAAATATGGCCTATGTACCAAATATATTTAAAAATACATTTAAAATATATCAGGAAGTATTAAACACAGATACTGTATGTAACATATCTGTACGTTTTAGCAAATGCACTTTACATTACATTACATTGTAAAATCTACTTAGATTAAAAAAAAAAATAATAATAAATATATATATATATTATATAAAATCCCCAAAAAGTTGGGACAAGTAGCAATAAGTGGCTGGGAAAAGGAAATTGAGCATATAACAAACAGCTGGATGACCAATTAACACTATTTAGGTTATTATTTAGGCCAAGATGGTAAGAGGATCACCAATTACACCATTGTTGCGCAGAAAGATACCAGAATGGTGTTACCCGGCGTAAAATAGCAAAGACTTTAAAGTTATCATCATCAACCGTGCATAACATCATCAAAAGATTCAGAGAATCTGGAACAATCGCTGTGCGTAAGGGTCAAGGCCGTAAAACTCTACTGGATGCTCATGATCTCTGGGCCCTTAAACATCACTGCACCTTAAACAGGAATGCCACTGTCAAGGAAATAACAGAATGGGCTCAGGAATACTTCCAGAAAGCATCGTCAGTGAACACAATTCACCGCGCCATCCGCTGTTGCCGGCTGAAACTCTTCAGTGCAACGAGGAAGCCATTTCTAAGCAAGCTCAGACATTTGCACTGGGCCAGGGGTCATTTAACATGGAGTGTGGCAAAATGGAAGACTGTTCTGTGGTCAGATGAGTCACGATTTGAAGTTCTTTATGGAACACTGGGACGCCATGTCATCCGGACCAGAGAGGAAAAGAATAACCAAAGTTGTTATCAACGCTCCGTTCAGAAGCCTGCATCACTGATGGTATGGGGTTGCATGAGTGCTTGTGGCATGGGCAGCTTGCATGTCTGGAAAGGCACCATTAATGCAGAGAACTATGTTCAGGTTCTAGAACAACATATTCTCCCATCTAGACATCATCTCTTTAAGGGAAGACCCAGCATTTTTCAACAAGCTAATGCCAGGCCACATTCTGTAGCAATCACAACATCATGCCTATGTAGGAGAAGGATCCGGGTACTGAAATGGCCAGCCTGCAGTCCAGATCATTCACCTATAGAGAACATTTGGCGCATCATAAAGAGGAAGGTGCGACAAAGAAGGCCCAAGATGATTGAACAGTTAGAGGCCTGTATTAGACATGAATTCCCATTCATTCATTTCATTTCTAAGCCTGAGAAACTGGTCTCCGCTGTTCCCAGACGTCCTTTGAGTGTTGTAAGAATAATGGATGCCACACAGTGGTAAAACTGGCCTTGTCCCAACTTTTTGGGAATTTGTTGACGCCATTAAATTTTGAAACAACACATTTTTCCCTTAAAAATGATACATTCTCTCAGATTAAACTTTTGATCTGTGATTTCTCTTCTACTCTGAATAAAATATTAGATGTTGGCACCTCCACATCATTGCATTCAGTTTTTATTCACAATTAGTTTAGTGTCCCAACTCTTAATAATAATAATAATATATATATATGGTATGTATACTAATTACTAATAATTATATGGTATTATAATTATTAGTAAATAATTATTTTACTAAGAAGAAAAATAAAAAGTAAAATTAAACATATTATATATATATATATATATATATATATATATATATATATATATATATATATATATATATATACATATGTATATATATATACATTTCCCCTACATCTTCTGTCATAATCTTATCACCAGGAACTAAGCTTCTGACCACAGTTCTGGTAGTTGGAACTACATAACTTACAATACCACAGTAATCGCTGTTGGCTGTTGGAAACACCTATGTTTCTTAACAAACTTTAAGTTACCAACATAGCTTTGGGCAACACCTGCATCGCACCTTAAAACATCTGCAAACCTACCTTTTGAGACATGCAACCCAGAAAGGCTTACATATTCAAATTTACCTGATTGAATCTTTGACATCTGAATGATTTTCATTCTGTGAACTAGCTGAAAAATCTAATAAAATAACTTGAAAATGGGATAAAGCTTCATCAAGTCTATTTATATGTTCTTCACTTGACTTCTTTTAGAGTGTGCAAAAGTGTGTTTTTCAGCAACATTTTATGTTTTTTTTTTATTGAATTCTGTTCATTTATTTCAGCAGTGTCTCTATTTATTTTTTACATTTTAAATGTTTCTGTAGTTAATTTTGCAATTTATGTTATTACATTATATTCATATGTTATTTTCACCACTTGGTGGCACTTTCCTCTGTATGACATGAAATGATTTCATAAATGCATTTCTGGTCTGTCATTACATTACAGTTTGAGTGTGTTTTGAGTGGTTTTTATTTATATTTTTTAATGTATGTAGCTGTATTTGTTAAGGTGTCGAATTATTAACAATTTACATGCATTGCTGTTAATATTTACTGTTTAATATTTACTTTCATTATATTATACTTTTAATTTATTTTTTTTAATTACAGCTGACTTTTACTGTTCATACATACTCTGACCTTAGCTTGGCCATGTTGCCTTAGTCAGATAGTAACAAGCCGACAACGGCCATTCCAGACAAATAGCTACCACATGGCTGCAATGGGCTCAGTACACAGCCATTTACAGCAATCAGCATTTAAACAAGCAGCCCTAACAACAGCTAATGACTATGTTAACGGACACACACAAACAGACACGCACAGCAGTCCAGCCAGCAGCTGCATCTGTGGGGGGCTTTGTTTGTTTGATGTGAATCCACTTCACTTGCACGTGAACTGTACATGAACCACTTCAGCACTCATGGTACAGTTGCTCAAATGAGCATAAAAGCATATGCACACACACACTCACACACGCACACACATGCACACACACACACACACACACACACACACACACACACACACACACACACACACACACACACAAAGTAAATGTACAGACAGACCTGATTTGGTTACTCTGAACAGTTAAGCAAGTTGGCAAGTCAAAGACAAAATTATCTCTAAGAGCCACAGATGACACTTTTTTGCTTAACCAATTGTTTGCAAAAGTCTTCCAGTTCTTTGAGATCTGTGGGCTGTCTTGCATGCACTGCTCATTTGAGGTCTATCCACAGGTTTTAAATAATGTTCAGCTCAGGGGACTGTGAGGGCTATGGTAAAACTTCACTTGGCACATTTTGAGGTAGTCTATTTTGGATTTGGATGGATTTTGGATCTTTAGAAGCTTTAGATTTAGAAGCCATCCCCTTTTCAACTTCAGTTTGTTACAGAAGAAAAGAAGAAGGTGAACAACACATGAAACAAAGGATAAACACATAAACACATCAGTGAGCAAGCCAAAGGGTGACAATGGCAAGGTAAAACACCCTCAGAGCTGGAGGAAGAAACCATGGGAGTAACCAAGTTCACAAGGGGAGACCCATCATCCTCTGGTCAACTACTTATGCATAGTTTGTTAGGGGAGACTGAACCATACTCAGGTCTACTGAAGTAATAATAGTTTGATGATGGACATAATAGTAACAGTAGCAGCTAATAAAAATTTCTACATAGTTGGTGAGGGCAGGTGGGCAACGAGTCCAGGTCCAGTAGCTAGAAGGTGGCAAACAAGTGGTGGCTGGAGAGCTTAGGGTCCTTCTCAGATGGGGGAGGGGAGCTCAAGGTTAGCATTTCATTAGCCCAGACTGGTAGGTCATCATTGACTCAGGAAAGATTGAGAGATGAAAGTAGTTTGCTGTTTATATTTACGAAGAACAAATAATGTACATGTGACAAAAGTTTGGCGATTGACTCCAGCAGATCGGACTATTGCATTTCAGCCTGACTGAAAGGAGAGAACCAGAAGGAAACATAAACATGGGAGAATCTGAAACATTGGCATCCACCATCACAAACCTGAAAGAGTCAGACAACAGCTGCTCCACTGTTCCTGTTAACTGACATTTCTTAATTACATTTTGAACTGAGGAAATTGCAACCCAAAACCCTTCACTATTTTTTTATAGTCTTCTTCTGCTTTGTGGGCCTCAACAATTTTCATTTTCAGAGGGGTAGTCAGCTGCTTAGAAGAACCCATGGCTGCTGTTTTAGGATAACTTCAGAGGAGTTTGGGTTTTAACAAAGCCATAACCATAACAGGCTAATTAAGGTCTGAGACTTTAGTCAAAGTTATCTGAGCTCTCAAATCTTGTAGGGTTCCTATACTTTTGCAAAGCATTCTACAAAAACCCTTTTCATTGTAGAAAACAAAATAACACACAGATATTCCTAAAAACATGGAAAAGTGTGTTTCATATTTATATATGCCTTTTGGAGATCAGCTTTATCTTCCTTAAAGTTTTTGACCAGGGGTGCCCAAATCTTTACATGCCACTCCAAAATGTTTTATATATTTTATATGTGGAAAGTCTCATGTCACCGCAATACTGAAATATTAACAAAAATTCCTAATTTTTCACAAGTGATATCCTTCATTTTGCTTATATGTCATCATCACAGAGGCCCATTTAAATTGTTTGTATAGTTTATGTGTCAAAAACAGTGGCAATGTATTTTAATATGAAAAGTTTATTGTCTATTCGAATAAATCACACTGTTTTTGTTACTGGCATATAAATAACTCATGATCTGATCAGCTGTCCCCTGTTGTGCCTCGTTTAAAAAGCTGAACCTCGTTTATGTATGTGCTCAAAATAAAAATGTTCAAAGTAACTGACAAAAGGCATTAAAACAAATTAAAACAGAATTGTTTGTAGTATTTGGCCATACAAGGAGACACATGTACCAGCAAGAAACATACACATACCAAACACCATGCACAGTCATACACATACAGTACATCTGGAAATTTTGTTATGTTACAGCCTTATTCCAAAATTGACTTTTCCCTCATATTTCTACACACAATACCCCGCTATGACAAAGTGAGATAAGTTTGTTTGAAATAATTTGCTAATTTATTAAAAATAAAACACAATAATATGACAGGTACATAAGTATTAAAAGCCTTTGCCATGACACTCAAAATTGAGCTCAGGTGCATCTTTCCACTGATCATCCTTCAGCTTGATTGAACACCTGTGATAAATTCAGTTGATTGAACACGATTTGGAAAAGCACACACCTGTTCATATAATGTCCCAAAGTAGACAGTGCATGTTAGAGCACAAAACCACACAATGTAGTCTAAGGAATTGTCTGTAGACTTCAGAGACAGGATTGTATCAAGACATATGTGGAAGGATAATGAAAATGTTCTGCTGCATTGAAAGTCCCAAATGAGCACAGTGGCCTCCATCATCTATAAATGGAAGAAGTTTGGAAACACCAGGACTCTTCATCAAGCTGGCTGCCTGGCCAAATTGAGTGGTAGAAGGGCCTTAGTCTGAGAGGTGACCAAGAACCCAATGGTGACTCATCTAGTCTGATGGAGCTTGAGAGGTTCTGCAAAGAAGAATGGGAGAAACGTCCCAAAAACAGGTGTGCCAAGCTTATAGCATCACTCGAGGCTGTAATTGCTCCTAATACTTCAAGAAAGTATTGAGCAATGGCAGTGAATGCTTATGTACATGTTATATTTTTGTTTAATTTTTAATACATTTGCAAGGATTTCAAACAAACTTCTCACTGAATTGAATCAATTTTTGAATAAGGCTGTAACATAACAAAATGTGCAAAAAGAGGAGCACTGTGAATACTTTCCAAATGCACTGTATATGCAACCCCCCCCCCCCACACACACACACACACACACATACACTGTGACATCACTGTGAAATGAGTTTATAGTATTTAATTTTAGTTAGGAAGGTCTGACAAAATATGCATGAAGTACAGATCTTTCTCCTTGTGCACACACACACACGCAAGCATACACACACACACACACACACACACACACACACACAAACACACACACACACACGCACGTCGTTCATCGTTCTCAGCCTTTACACTAATATTTACACATGGACTTTTGATCCAGGCCTAGAAGAGAGAGCTAAGTGATAAACAGAGCTAAGAGCAGTGAAGTTAAAGATCACTCACAATTTCTTTTAACCTTCCATAAATTTACCATAGATTACAGTGAATTATGAGGAAGCTTTAAAGGCTTAATTTTTAATGTGAGGTGTTGTGTTGGGAATACGGGTGAGGTTTTTATTGCCTTAAACTTGAGCCATTGCTAGTGTGCTGGAGTGCTGCCTATATACAGTACTCAGTGTGAACAGATGAGTCAGTGTTAGAAGTATGTTAGTGAAAACTTTGAAACAGATGTATTAAGCCCTTTAAGCATTGTTTGAAAAACTAGGTGTTGGAAGTACAACTGATTAGCAAATTCCAGCAGCCCATTTTGCATGAACTGTCTTTGTCTATCTAACTCTCAGAATCTGCAATTCAGATTTTGTGGGTAGTTACCTGCTGCTATTCTAAGCTTCATATCTCAGGATCAAAGTAGCCTGCATGATACATATGTCATAACAACATTATACACATATCATAACAAACTACAAGACTTACCCTATCTAACCATCTCATCAGTGTGTGATGAAATATCAGTGAGTGATCAAGTTCAAAAACAGCTAAAATTCACTTGTTTCCAAATGAATTAAATCTCAGTTTAAATGCCAAAATAGCCTTCTATTGTGTTTACTGCTTTGCCTACATGTATAAGCTTAACCTGCAGATTCTGATTCATTTGCCAGAGGGGGCAGGACTAATGACATCAATGACGGAATGCTGTCTTTTTTGCTCACACTCTTCATATTTCAGTAGTCCTGAGAAGGGATAATATCAATACATAATAAAAATATGTCACACTATGAAAATGTCCCTCAAAATTTACCTAAAATTTACATTACAAGGTTTTAAACAAATATGACTATGTGGATTGCTGTATGTTGAGCCCATAGTAGTAATGATAGCAATAGTTCTATATGTATCAGTCTTTAGAGTATCAAGATCATTTTGAAACTTTAAGGTATAATTGCTACATAACTTTGCCTTAAAAACAGGAAAATATTTTACAGTACTTAAATACTTCTAAATTGTAATGACGTCTATATAATTTACTTAAACATTTTAACAATGTTAATTGGTGAATGTAAGCTATTTTGGTGAGGAAGAATGTATTAATTAACTATTTATTTTTTCGCAGGTTGTCAGTTACACTATTGCACTGTGTCCTTTCAACTTCATACCTCAAAAAGATACACTTACTTGTAAAGTTATGCTACAGCCTGAGATGAATGTGTGTGTGTGTGTGTGTGTGTGTGTGTGTGTGTGTGTGTGTGTGTGTGTGTGTGTGTGTGTGTGTGCGTGTGTGTGTGTGTGTGTGTGTGAGAGAGAGAGAGAGAGAGAGAGAGAGAGAGAGAGAGACAGGTCAGTGAGTATGGTCCATGGGAACGGACCTTCAGGATAGGATTCATTCAATTCAGTTTCCTTCTCATGACAAAAATAGCAGCATTGTGCTGTCTCTGTCTCCAAGTTCCAATCTACGTCCCTTTGCCACTCTGTGTCATTGTGTCGCCATATCATTCTGCATGTGGATGTTTGACATTGGTAAACCCTTCCCTACACTCTTGTGGTGTTTTCAGAAAGGTCCACATAAGACTTTAGACTTTAATATTTAGAAAGTTGCACTTTTTTCACAGCTGATAAAGTAATATATACAATTGGTACACTCAAATGTTTTCTGTATTACCAAAGATTATGAGTTTTGAGAATCAGCAAAAAAATTCTCTGCCATGAAATGAACAATAACTGGTAGTCGTCCAATCTAGCTGATTTGTTTAACTTAATTTTCATAACTGGTGTTTTAATTGGCAACAGGTAATCAACTGGCAGACGCAATTTGAGGCATTCCAATGTTCAGATTTAATAAGTTTAATGAGATATTTTTGAATGCACCATTATTGTGTGAGTACTGATTATGTGTGAGGCACTGGATATTCATATCTCTCATTGATCTCTCATTCTTATGGTCTGTTTCTATAGGTGAGGTTTGCCACAAGTCCTATACCCAGTTCTCAAATCTGTGCAGACACAAACGGATGCATGCAGACTGCCGTACTCAGATCAAGTGTAAAGACTGTGGCCAGATGTTTAGCACCACCTCTTCACTCAACAAGCATCGGCGTTTCTGTGAGGGGAAAAATCATTTTGCTGCTTCTGGAGGTCTCTTCGGTCCAAGCATTTCTCTCCCTTGTGGCCCCGGACTGGACAAGGCTGCTTTGGCAGGGATGGGACCTGGCTCAGCTGGTCTGGCAGACTATTTTGTTACTAATCGGCACCATAATGGCCTGACCTTCCCATCTGCCCCACCAGCTTTCCCATTTGGTTTTACAGGACTCTTTCCATCTGGACTGTACCACCGGCCCTCAACTGTTACATCAACTTCACCAGTAAAAGGTCTCCCACTGGCAGATCTACGGAAGAGTCCCTTAACCCTACCTGGAACACAAGAGACCAATGAATTTTTGAAAAGCTTCCACAAGCACTCCTTAAATGAGGAAGCAGAAGAAGAGGTAGAGGATCAAAGAGAGGGTCCAGCCCACAACCCCAAAATAAGCAACCAGTCTGAAAGCAGTGACCTGGATGATGTCAGCACTCCCAGTGGAAGTGAATTGGAGAGTACGTCTGGGTCAGAACTGGACAGTGATGCAGAGAGTGACCGGGAACAGGATCAAGACAGGGTGAGGGAAAATGAGAACGGGGTCAAGAGGAAGTTCAGCAGTTCTAACACTGACCAAAGGCCCACCCCTATCAGCAGCTCAAGCAGCAGCAATGCCACTAATGATAATAGCAGCAACATTCCTCCACCAGGGCTTTTTTCTACACCTCTAGATGAAAACACTGCAGTGTCTGGAGCAGTCAATGACTCCATCAAGGCTATTGCCTCCATTGCAGAGAAATACTTTGGGTCTACAGCATTGGCTAGCCTACATGATAAAAAAACTCTGCCATATCCTTCTATGTTTCCATTGTCCCTCTTTCCTGCTTTCTCACCCCCAGTCTATGCGTTCCATGAGGGGGAGCCACTTAAACCTACAACCCACAAGGTAGAGCTGGAGAGCCTGCCAAGGGAGAGTAAGAGACCACAGGGCAGGAGCACTGAGTCACCCTTTGACCTGACCACCAAGCGCAAAGAGGAACACCTGATTCCAACATGTGTCCCCTCAAAGCCTGAGGAATCACTCATACGGTCAGCCAATCAAGATCAGCCACTGGACTTGAGTCTGGGTGGGAGGAGTCGAGGAACATACATCAGTGGTCAGGAATCAAGGAAGAACCACGTGTTTGGTGAGGGAAGGTTTGAGGCAAAGCCTCCAAAAGGAGACCCCTCTCTCCAGCATGCAAGACCTACCCCCTTCTTCATGGATCCCATTTACAGGTACTGTCAATTACCTGCCCAACATATTATTTGTATTATCATTTCTTAATGTAATAAGCTACTGGCTGTGTACCATTCTGTTTTGTTGTTTAGGGTAAATACATTTCCAATATATACTTAAGTTTTATGTTTAATTAGCTTCAAAGGTTGTGTTTACAACTTCATCAACAACCAAGGGTGCCCAAATCCTCACATATTATCATGTATTATTATGTACTGAACATGGTAAACAGATTGCAATATATTTACTTCCATTTACTGACTTTGTTAATATGTTTTTTATAACTTATGTGTGCTACCACCAAATATTCTTTTTAACAGCAATGATTGAATATTTGTGTACCTGTTAGAATTTTCTATATTTCAGCATAAAATTGATTTTAAACTTTATTAGATCCCAAATGTAAGTCCTAAAATAGACAATGAGATAAATGAGATAAACATATAATGCTTGGTCATTTATTTATTAAGGAAATAGGTTTTTATTATCCCATATATTTGAGTGGAAATAATACATGAAACTTTGCTTTCAGTATTTGCTATTTTCATTAGTGTATGAGGAAATACTACAGTATTGTATTAAGTACTATATTATATAGTAGTATAAAGTGCAATTCTGGAGCTTTTTCCTGCAAAGTGCACTAAAATGCACATTAAGTACTGAAAAAAATATTTAATTGTTTAAACCAAAACAGTAGGACTCCATTAATTTAACAGTAAACAGGCAACCCTGCTGCCAGTTATTTATAGTGAATTTATTTATAGTGTGGAGTGGGATTCCCCAAAACACTCATAACGCAAAGTACTTCATAATCTCATATGTAAGAACATTCTTAAAATTACCTGAAACTCTTTTAACTGATGTAGTACTTAAATGCAAAATGTAAAAGTACACTGACCCATTTTTAACTGATGGATTTTTAACTTAAGGTTTGTGTGCAGTTCAACCTCAAAAATGACAGATGACGCTAATGTTCCTTTAAACAACTGAGAGGCTTTGACATTGATCTGTGAATTTATTATATTACAACATATATCAGCCTGACATTGTTATGAAATTAATATTACAAAGTACAAAAATATTCTTAGCATTTAAACCTCAAATGGCCAACACAGTCATTTAACCCTATACATTACGAAGGGCACCTTGTCTCTCCAGTAAAGCTGCTTTTACTGCCATTTCAGCATGTCGGTTCTCAGCCTTAAAATGTGGTTTTGGTTCACATTTCTGATTTACCAAATACAACAAGTGAATAAAAAAATAGCTAAGGATATCTGAGTGAACAGCAAAGCACTTTTGTGAGTTGCTCTGGATAAGGGCATCTGCTAATTGCTTTGAATGTAAATGGTAATGTAAATGTAAAAAGACACCAGCAGAATAAGACCACATTAACACAATAGACACCAAACCTGTTAGCAAAAAAAATAAATGCAGAGTGCATCTGATGTTTTTCTGATGCTTCAGAGACAGACAAGGCTCATACTGGCAGTGGTGAAGGATAGTGATGCTTCCTGGATTTGTGACTGCTCTTTGTCTGACTACTGGGACAGTGAAGAATGACTCAGACAAAATTATCTGTTAATAAAGGCATCTAAACAAATCAAACTGTACACTAGCTACTCCAGATTGTGTATTGTAGGTAGCAAGCTATTTAGTAACAACAATAATAAGACATATAATGAAGCATTTGATTTGTAATTATAATGATAATAATACACAATTATGAAACAGTTCATATTATTATTATTATTATTATTATTATTATTATTACAATAATAATAATATACCAATTTTTTATTGTCATTTTTATTTAGATATAAAACATATCAATATATTGTAATGGTACATATTTTATTTTATACTTTATACAAGTGCCCTTTTTAACTAAAACTTCTGTATAACTATTAATAATAAGATTTTATATAATTTTATAAGTAAGAATGTAATTTTCAAACTTTGAAAATGACCAGTGTGGTCATTTTGGTCATTTGGTTCTACCCATTGCAAATAAAACCTATAATAAAGTCAAAAAGCATTTTTATAGGTTTTATATGCAATGGGTAGGAATTTGTAGAAAAATGTTTTTCATGTTTCCTTTAAATAAAAATAATTTAAATTCTTATTGGTTATAGGTTTTATAATGATTATTTTGTTTAATCATTTGAAAATGTATGTAAAGCAGTGGTTCAGTTTTCAATTGGCAGTGCAGTTTCAGAGGCAGAGTCAACAAAGGACTACTTAAAACTCATTTGAAATTTTAGAGACTTACAAAGGTATTTGGGAAACATATGTAAAACTGGCATTCTTAAAGTTTCATCAGTTTTAACATTTTCATAAATTGCTTATCAGGAAAATGATCAGGAAACACATCTCTCTTAATTAGTCCTGCATATCCCCTGCAAATTTTAGCTTCTTCCTCCATACAAAACGGCTTCAGTGTTGGTGGTTTTCCTCTAATGAACTGCTTGATTTAGGTCATTCCACTTCTTTTCTATTGGACAAAGATCAGGACTTTGACTTTGCCATTCTAAAACATTAACTTTTTTTTTTTTTTAATTCTTTTTAACCATTCTTTGGTAGAATGATTTGTGTGCTTAGTTTTTTCTTTTGTCTTACATCAATTTTCCTTTAGAATTTGCTGGTATAATTCAGTCTTCATTGCTCCACAATTAATGGCAAGTCAGGATACATGTCCACAAGCATATGTTGAAGATCAGACTTTTGATAGATGTTGTTTAAATAAAATGGGACACATATCTTCACTTTCAAATGATCTGCTAATTCTAAAGATTCACATACTTTTGCATTTCACAGATCTCTATTATAGTTGAAATGACCAGCTATAATATTTTCATCTCATTTATTTAATTTGGTTCTCATTTTAGAATGGTTAATGTTAAAATCAGATTAAGTTTTTGTTAATAAATAAAATAAAACATTAAATAAATATCTTCGGAACCACTCTAGGGCATGGACAACTGTGATACAAATCAGTTTAAATTGAGACATTATTCTGATCATAATTGACTTAATTGTCATAATTGTATCCCATATCTAAGAACTGATGGAAGTTCCATTTTAGCAGGGTTGAAAAGAGGAAAGCAAGTGATCCGTTTGAGGTGCTGAATGAAAAATTTATGCGTCCCACACCAGGTTTCCTCTTCCACCCACAGGTAGGTCAATAAAAGTTCCTTGTTTACTTGTCAGTCAGGTTTTCTTCCCTTTTTTCCCTCCCCAGGGATGAGTGCAACTTGTAGGGTAACATATAACCAATTGTTTTGTATAAATTATCAGGTCCAGATAGATGTCATATTCAAAAAAAATGTGGCTGCCATCACATTTAAATGTCTTAGATTTGGCTGATGCCACAAAACTTGATACATGTCTCCAGGTATGGGCTCTTTAGTACCATCTGAAGTATGACCAGTATCGGCCATTGGAGGGCGCTGCTCATATTTAAAAACACTTAAATGAGCAAATCTCTTACACCAGCTAGGTTTACACATGCAGTTGGCATCAACTAGTTCACTATATGCCTAAGAACTTTGCCAATTAATGTAATTTAAAATGTTTTACCTTTGTTCTACAAATTTCCATTGTTTGAAAATTACACATTTTGTAATCTCAAGTCTGGTTTTATAACAGTTGAAATATGAAAGTAGATAATTATCCAAAACAATTTGAACTTTTAACCAATTTTATCTACAAAACCTCAATCAATCCATCTGGACAGAGCATCAAAAATTGTTGGTTAATAACTTGGCCTTACTTTATTCAATTGCATGCAAATTTGAGGTATTTATAAAAAATATCCTTTTGAGACAAGCAAAAATTAATAAACCGATGGGGTGTGTAAATATTACAAACAAATCAGACATACGTATACAGCTCTAACTCAAAAATGCTTTGTCTGATGGCTCAGAATCTTCACAAGCATGTACCCTCAGGATCCATAGATCACTTTCAATGTTTGGTGTTACTGCATTGCTAGGTGGCATTGAAAATTGGCATTGTGCTACTAAATGTTGTCCCAGACTGGTATCAAGTCAAAGTCAGCTTTATTGTCAATGCTGAAATATGTACATAGGGCATACAGAGAATTGAATTTGTATTTCTCACAGACCCATGGTTAATAAACATTAAACAGGCACTAGTATATACATTAAAGCTTAAATAAACACTATATACATTAACTGTAGAAAATATTATATAAAAAATATAAGGTGCCATAGGTCTTTAGGAAATTATGGACAGTACTGCAAATTGGGTTCAGGATCCTGAGTTCACATGTGCAGGGTGCAAAAGGTGGGAGGGGGGCAGGGCAGGAAGAGAGTTGAGAATCCTGACAATGTGGTGGACGGAGCTGTCTCTAAGTCTGCTGGTTCTGGCTTGAAGACTTTGCAGTCTCCTCCGTGATGGCAGCAGGCTCAAGGAGCTGTGGTGAGGGTGGGTAGAATCGCCAGCCATGTGGAGCGCTTTCCCAGTGAGGTGGATGCTGTGAATGTCCTGGATGGAAGGGAGAGAGGAGCCAACAATCTTCTCAGCTGCCCTCACAATTAGTTGAAAGGTTTTGTGGCAAGATGAGGTGCAGTTGCTGTACCACACAGTGAAACAGCTGATCAGGATGCTCTGAAGGGCACCACTGTAGAAAGTGTACATTATGGGGGTTTGGGCTCCAGCTCTTCTAAGTTTGCAGAGGAAGTAGAGGTGCTGGTGGGCTTTTCTGTCCAGTGATACTGTGTTGTTGTCTTCTGAGATGTGCACTCCCAAAAACTTGGTGCTCTCCATGGCAGTACCAGTACCATTGATGGTCAGAGAAGCATGTTCTCCATGTTCTTTTGAAGTCCCCAACAATCTCATTCATCTTATTGATGTTCAGAGACAGATTATTGTGAGTGCACCACAAGGCCAGGCAGCTCACCTTGCTTCTGTAGTTTGTCTCATCCCTGTTGCTGATAAGACCCACTACAGTTGTGTCATCTGCAAACTTGATGAAGAGGTTGGAGCTGAGTATGCAGTTATGTGTCAGCAGAGTGAATAGAAGGGGGCTCAACACACAGCCTTGGGGAGCCCCTGTGTTCAGTGTGATGATACTGGATGTGTTGCTTACAACCAGGAATATTGTCTGGACCAGGGGCCTTCCGAGCATTGATCCTTCTGAACATTTAAAGTCACATTTACATTTAAGGGATTTGGCAGACATACAAAAGTGCTTTGCTGTTCACTCAGAAGATATCCTTAGCTAGTTAGTAGAGGCTAAAATCTTCAAGCTTGGATGCTGTCAGATTGGAGAGCAGCAAAATTCAGTATACATATAAAACTATGAATGACTCGGACCCCCTGTTGAAGAAAACCATCCCCACAGCAAGTCCTATAGGTGCCGTTTGGCAAACTCCAGACAGCTTGTCATGTGTCTTTTACTGAGGAGTGACTTCCATCTGGCCACTCTACTATGCATGCCTGATTGATGGAGGGCTGCTGAAATGGTTGTTGTCCTGGAAGGTTCTCCTCTCTCCACAGAGCAACACTGGAGCTCTGTCATAGTGAACTGACTAAGACCCTCCTACCACAATCACTAACGATTATTCCTTAGACATTGTGGCTTGGTTTGTGCTCTAACATGCACTGTCTACTATGGGACCTAATATAAACATGTGTGTTCCTTTCCAAATCACGTCCAATCAACTGAATTTACCAAATATACCCCTATAAAGGCTGCTTGCGGCTGTATTTTTATATACTTTTTCTTTTTATCACATCTGGGTACTGAACAGGTGACTTAGATGCTGTTACAAATGGGTGACAGGGGAAGTGTGGTCCACCATTTTGGTGCCAGAACAGAAAATTGTCTGGTTGCATGTTTTCTTTGCAATTGGAGGGATGGTGGGTCAAGCCGAGCTGTACATGATGCTCTAAGGCCTCTTGGTACAGCTCGTGTTTTGACCAATGCAATTATGTACTGGCCCATTTTTGGCTTTGTAGGCCAGCATCAAGGTTTTCAATCTGATGGGGCAACTACAGGAAGCCAATGAAGGGAATGCATCAGAGGAGTTACATTTGCGGTCATTGAAGACAACAAATAAATAAATAAAACAATAAAAATAATAATAAAATATTAAAGAAAAACTTGCATTTCCCCATCCCCTTACATGATACAGTAAGGCCCTGATTAGCAATGTAGTGTTTTAGTGATGTCTTTGTACTATACTCAATAATGCAGTCCAGATGTGCTGGACTTCAGATGTGGTACCGCTGCCTCTGTGTCTTTTACTGGGATATTACAATATTATTCCCCTTTAAAATAAATGGTTATTTTGTCACTGAAAGTAGCTGTGCATGGGGACACCTGAATGTACCATTTTTCTTGAAATTATTTCACTTTAATGTTGTTAACAGAGAGAGAGAGAGAGAGAGAGAGAGAGAGAGAGAGACTTACAAATAGGCCTCTGTTATAGGCTGTTTATAGGCTGTTCCAGGCACTATTTTACAAGCTGTTTGACTAGGCAGATTTATACTGTTCGTCTGCTTAGTGTCTGTGCTCAATAACATCCACATGCCTGCCACACACAGCCTGACGAGGTGACCTATCAGCATGCACTCTACTGATACACACCCACTACACACACCTATCAGCACCACAAGTACTAAAAGTAGGGATGCATTTCTGAAAATCTAATTCTGATGGAACACCAAAGTATTTTAAATGAAAGAGTGCTTGTGCTAAAGAGTGCTAAATATCACCTTCATTTCAACTTGGTTTGACATAATTATTGTTGAAATTAGAAAGGATAAATGACTTTTACATTACCATCATAGTATAGTATGTATGTATATATGTATGTATGTATGTATGTATGTATGTATGTATACATTTATATTGAAACCTGGGCATGTTTGTACAATACAGACACTCACACAGCTAAATTTACAATATGAGTGTTGTTGTTTAAGCATAGTTATTTCTGTCAGGGATAATGAACAATGCAATGCAACCAATGCAATCTGTTCATCTTTGTGAGACTCGATTTTGAATCCCTGTTTCCTTTTGTCCCACCCCCAGTTCCGGATGCCTGATCAGAGATCCTGGGTGAGTTTCTGTCATTATTTTAACTGTATCTGGTAATTTCTGACTGTATTGAAAAGAGGAATGTGCAACTATTATGTAATCATTAAAAAATATCATTTTAAACATTGTAAATACATCAACTGTCACAGCAGGTAAAAAGGCAGAATAAGAAAAGGACATTAAAGACATTTGTTGTATGTAGCCAATGTTAAGTCATTAAAAGGTTTCACATCCCATGCCATGTTGTAGTTGATTTAGCTTTAATGATTTATCATGGAAAATAATATTCTGTTGGAATAGTACACACTGTCATGTCATTTGTAAATTTGAATTAAGCTATACAATTATATGTAATTGCTTACTAATTTAAGTTAATACACTGCCTTGGGAAAGTATTCACCCCCTTGGCATTAATTGTGTTTTGTTACCTCACAACCTGGAATTAAAATTTGATTATTTGAGGGTTTGTATCATTTCATTTACAGAACTAATGTCTACAACTTTGAATATTTGATTTTCTGCTGGTGAGATTCTCAATTAGTTTAAGGTCTGGGCTTTGACTAGGTCATTCAAATACATTTATAAATCAATAAGTCAAAATGTATTTGTGTAATGCTTTTTAAAACTGATGTCAGTTGCCTGCTTGTTGTCATTACTATCCTAGTAATATTGCCTATTATCTCAAGAATATCCCTGTTTTTAGTACCATACATCATCCCCTTAATTCTGACCACCTCCCAGTCCCAGCATGATGCTGCCACCACCATGTTTCACTGTGGGGATGGTGTAATTAGGGTGTAATTGCATTTTTTCTCAATTCACATCACCAACTTCACCAAAGATGCATTTGCAAAAAAGAGTATTCTCATTGCAATGTTTTACAGACAATACAATATGCCCCCTGCTCATCTTATTTATTTAGTGTGGCTTAGATACTTAGAACTTAGAACTATGTATTTATTTATATTATGTTATTGTTTCTAAGCCTCACAATGGCCTGTACAATGCATACACATGCTCACACTGCTAACTTTAGAATAATCATGCATACACATACACACAGAGAAATGCATGTAAATACAAGTTTAAATATGGATGACTCAAAACACTTTGTTTTTCAGTCAGTCATTCTGCAGTCAGTGACAACATTACTCACAGTTTAATCACAGAGAAGCTGCAATAGCTCTTCATGTATCATTTCTAATCATGGGACACTATTTCCATGGTTTTGAGCCATTTATCAACCATTACACACCAGCACTATTGCCACAGTGTATTAAAAGCAATTTTGTTTCAAATGAGCAATGTCATAGTTATGATATTATATGGTGTGTGTATGAGTGTCTCCAAATCAGCAGCTATCCAGTAGCAGCTATCTACTTATTTCTAATGGCTGCTGCTTTTGACACTGAAAGTTTGAGAATGATGTTACAGAAGAGAGGGCAACAGATATCCACAAGGGGTGGAGATATCTCTGGGACTATGTTATTTCTTTGTGTGTGTGTGTGTGTGTGTGTGTGTGTGTGTGTGTGTGTGTGTGTGTGTGTGTGTGTGTGTGTGTGTGTGTGTGTGTGAGAGAGAGAGAGAGAGAGAGAGAGAGAGAGAGAGAGAGAGAGACAATGAGAGAGAGCGAGAGAGAGAGAGAGAGAATCAACAATTAAGAATACATCTAACTAATGAAGAATATCTCATCTGCACATCCAGTCTCATGAGGGAGAGCAAGAGAGACAAAGGCAGATGGTAAAAATGAGAGAGAAATGTTCTTGTTAATTGAGAACACCATTTGCATTTGTTAAGCAACAATTATTTGTTTGTTCATTTGTTTATTTACATTAACATTTTAAAAAAATCATTTCTTTCTTTCCTTCCTTCTTTCTTTCCTTCCTTCTTTCTTTCTTTCTTTCTTTTGTTTTGCTTTTTAGGGGCACTAACACTGAAGTTGCAGGAGCCCTATTTATTCTGTTTTTCTTCTTCTTTTTTGTTATTAATTTTTTCATGGCCAACAGGTCCCCCCCACTACTCTGGGGCTGATGCTTAGCCTGATTGGCCTGATGGTGGCACAATATCAACTCAAAACAGTTGTCACATCACATTACATGGGTCAGTTGCATGCGCACTGACTATAGAATTAAATGTAACTGTGTAGTGTGTGAGGAGGTAAGTGGGTGGGTACAATGGGAGAAAGTCTTTGATGGGTGCAGTGTAACTAAGCAACTAGTTGCTGCTCCAGTAATGAGTAAATGCAGGTGCAGAAAGAGTTTATGTAGTGTGAAGGTGTAATGAGGCAAGTCAGATGGTTTGGGACTGGTTGTGGTCTGGAACACTGTGATACTGACTGTTTAGCAGTCTGGTGACCTCTGGGAAGAAGCTCACAGAACCAAATCATTCTGGTCTTTATGCTTCTGTACCTCCTGCCACTGGGCAGTGGCTTGGGTGGTGGAGTCCTTTATAATCACCCTGGTCTTCCTCAGACAGCAGCTGGTGTATAAAAAGCTTTCTGTTCAAGAGTTGTATAGTTCCTATACCAGGTGGTCAGGATGCTCTCCAGAGTGCAGGTGTAGAACATCTACAGGATGTGGGGATTCAAACCAAACTTCTTCAGTCTCCTGAGGCAGTGTTGTGCCTTCACCACCCATATGGTGTGTTCTGTCCATGTAAGCTCCAGTAAGATGTAAAAACCAAGAAACTTGAAGCTGCTGATCACAGTGGTCCCATTGATGGAGACAGAGGAGAGACATCCATCAGCTCCTTGTTCTTGCTAATGTTTTGAGAGAGGTTGTTTTCCGCCACCAGGGTAGGATAGGAAAGAAGAGGTAAGCTGGGTAGGCTGGGTAGGGTAGGCTGCCTCCTCATTGTTGGAAATCAGGCCTATTATTGTTGTGTCCTCAGCAAATTTAATGATGACATTGGTGCTGTATCTGGCTTGCAGTCATGGGTGTACAGGGAGCACACAGCCCTGAAGGGCTGTTGTGTTGAGGGACAGTGAGGAAGATGTGTTTCTGCCCATCCTCACCACATGCCGATGGCAGGACGTTTAGGATCCAGCTGCTCAGAGAGCTGTTCAGACCCAGATCCTGGAGCTTCATGTCAAGCCTCAGAGGAAAGATGGTGTAGAATGCTGAACATTCTCACCATTCATGCTGAACATTCAGCATTCTCACATACAGTGGGGAAAATAAGTATTTAGTCAGTCACCAATTGTGCAAGTTCTCCCACTTAAAAAGATGAGAGAGGCCGTTAATTGACATCATAGGTAGACCTCAACTATGAGAGACAAAATGTGAAAAAAAAATTGAGAAAATCATTTTGTCTGACTTTTAAAGAATTTATTTGCAAATAATGGTGGAAAATAAGTATTTGGTCAATAACAAAAGTTCATCTCAATACTTTGTTGTATATCCTCTGTTGGCAATGACAGAGGTCAAACGTTTTCTGTAAGTCTTCACAAGGTTGGCACACACTGTTGCTGGTATGTTGGCCCATTCCTCCATGCAGATCTCCTCTAGAGCAGTTTTGGGGCTGTCGGCGGGCAACACGGACTTTTAACTCCCTCCAAAGGTTTTCGATGGGGTTGAGATCGGGAGACTGGCTAGGCCACTCCAGGACTTTGAAATGTTTCTTACGAAGCCACTCCTTTGTTGCCCTGGCAGTGTGCTTGGGATCATTGTCATGCTGAAAGACCCAGCCACGTTTCATCTTCATTGCCCTTGCTGATGGAAGGAGGTTTGCACCCAAAATCTCACAATACATGGCCCCATTCATTCTTTCATGTACACGGACCAGTCGTCCTGGTCCCTTTGCAGAGAAACATCATCTGACCATATGAGATTCTCCCAATACTCTTCTGGAACATCCAAATGCTCTCTAGCAAACTTCAGACGTGCCTGGATATGGACTGGCTTAAGCAGGGGGACACGTCTGGCACTGCAAGATCTGAGTCCCTGGCGTCGTAGTGTGTTGCTGATGGTAGCCTTTGTAACGTTGTTCCCAGCTTTCTGCAGGTCATTCACTAGATCCCCCCTTGTGGTTCTGGGATTTTTCCTCACCGTTCTTGTGATCATTTTGACCCCACGGGCAGAGATCTTGCGTGGAGCCCCAGATCGAGGGAGATTAGTAGTGGTCTTGTAGGTCTTCCATTTTCTAATTATTGCTCCCACAGTAGATTTCTTCACACCAAGCTGCTTGCCTATTGCAGATTCAGTCTTCCCAGCCTGGTGCAGGTCTACAATTCGGTTTCTGGTGTCCTCCGACAGCTCTTTCATCTTCACCATAGTGGAGTTTGGAGTGTGACTGTTTGAGGTTGTGGGCAGGTGTCTTTTATACTGTTAACGACTTCAAACAGGTGCCATTAATACAGGTAATGAGTGGGGGAAAGAGGAGCCTCTTAAAAAAGAAGTTACAGGTCTGTGACAGCCAGAAATCTTGCTTGTTTGTAGGTGACCAAATACTTATTTTCCACCATTATTTGCAAATAAATTCTTTAAAAGTCAGACAAAATTATTTTCTCAATTTTTTTTTCACATTTTGTCTCTCATAGTTGAGGTCTACCTATGATGTCAATTACAGGCCTCTCTCATCTTTTTAAGTGGGAGAACTTGCACAATTGGTGACTGACTAAATACTTATTTTCCCCACTGTATATGTTCTTCCTGTCCAGGTGGGAGAGGGCAGTGTGCAGAGTGAGAGCAATGACATTGTCAATGGATCTGTTCAGCCTGTTTGCAAATTGCAGTGGGTCCAGAGTGGCAGACGGAGGAGATCAGGAGCAGATGAAGTCTCTGAACAGCCTTTCAAAGCACTTACTTATGACCGAGTTCAGAGCAACCGAGCAACAGTTAAGTGATGCTGGCTGTTTTTGGAACAGGGACAATGGTGGCCAGTTTAAAGTATGCGAAGAGAGAGGTTTTGAAAATGTCTGCTAGTTGGCATTCTAACAAGCAAAAAACAACTTTTACACCACCAAAAAATAATAAAACCTGACATAAAAATTGGCATGATGCTATTATGCCATGGATTAGCAAAACATGGCCATCATCAGCCAGTCAAATTTCAGTAGGTACTTGACAGCCATAGAATTACTTAGTCACCACAAAACATACAGGTTTGGACTCTCTTCTATCAAATGATGGTACAATCTGGCCACTGGGTTTCACAATTGAAAGCACTAAAATGAGTAAATCCCTCATACTGTTCAAATTATACACAGGTAATTGTCATCAGTGAATATAGTGATGCTGACAACTTTGCAAATTAATGTCATTCAATAATTATTACTATTTTACATATTTTGAATCAGTCCTAAAATGTGTTAGATAATCTTAAAAATTGCCTTAAAACAACATATGGACTATGTAAGTAAATAAATACCCAAAAATGATATTTGACTTGTCAATCAATCCATCTGGCCCAAGCTTCAAACATATATTGCCTAAAATCTCCTCCATACTTTTTCATGCTGCGACCAAATTTGAGATTCATATTCAACAATGTGGCAAATTTGCCAAACACTTTATTGGGGGCACCATTGTTTGAATAGAAAGATAAATTAAGCATTTCACCACCTCTGGCAGCTACACTGCCACTGTCACTGGGCTAATATGTGCTTACAGCTAGCAGCTTTATTTCTTTCTATTTTTCATTCTCTATCTTATTCTTAGGTTTATTCTTATTTTACACTTTTCAATATTCTCTCAAACTTCTTTGTGTGTGTGTGTGTGTGTGTGTGTGTGTGTGTGTGTGTGTGTGTGTGTGTGTGTGTGTGTGTGTGTGTTGTATGCCTCTTACTGTGTATCAGGTCAGATTTGCAACTCACATTGAAAAACATATCAAAATAAAGAAAGCAGACCAGAAAATTCAATACACACAAAATAATTCACATTTGTTAGATCATGCAATCATGAGCTTTGATGTTATGGGACATTTGGGGGCCCCCTGGCCCAAGAACACATGCGCACGTCCTCTTTTCTTTTCTCTCCTTACGATATTATTATCCCTGTCTAAGCCTTGATCAGTAATGTCAACATCTTTCATATTGACAAATGTGCTGTCTGCTCACATTGTGCACCAAATGCTTTACAACCCAACTGAGAACATGAATCACTCCAACTCTGTACCACACACATACACACACACACACACACACACACACACACACACACACAATCCTTACTTACATAGAAATAAACACCTAAAAGAACCTCTGCTTAATGCACATCCCATAATTTTTTGCTCACTCCCACACATATCCTTCCCCCCACCCCACCCACACACACTTATGGCTGTGAACTGTTCTCTCACGCTGGCTGACATATCCATGTGTCTGGCTACTCCTCTGAGAATTTGTCCACTTCTGATGAAAGCAGTCATTCAACTTCATTAGTAAATTGGCTATGGTCCCTGTACATTTTCACGTGTGTGTATGTTTGTGTGTGTGTGTGAGTGTGTGTGTGTGTGTGTGTGTGTGTGTGTGTGTGTGTGTGTGTGTGTGTGTGTGTGTGTGTGCATCATGCTGTATAGAACAAAGCTAGGTAGGAGCTGCACCAGTGTGGGAATACTTTGCTCTGTATCACTACATTTTATAGCTTACCCAACTCGTAATTTATAAGAACCAGTTTGGTGTGAATATAATGTTCTGTCACGGTGCACATTTAGTGTAGCTTGAAAAGGTTTTCTGTTGGTTCTAAATTGAAATGTTAACATAAGAATAATCTCTCTCTCTCTCTCTCTCTCTCTCTCTCTCTCTCTCTCTCTCTCCTCTCTCTCTCTCTCTCTCTCTCTCTCTCTCTCTCTCTCTGTCTGTCTGTCTCTTAGATGTCAGCTATAGAGAATATGGCAGAATCATTTGGATCATTAAAGTCAGAAGCTGGTGACATCATGCGTTCTGTCCCCTCCATGTTTGATTTTCGAACTCCACCAACCACACTGCCTGAAACACTACTGCGCAAAGGCAAAGAACGCTACACATGCAGGTAACCATGCCCATCAACACACACAGAAATTTACATCTGAAATTAAGTCCAATAACCAACAGAAAAATACAATCATCATACCAAAATACACATATTTGCACATAGGAATAAAAAACAAGTCACGTGTGCTTTATAGCAGGTGTCCAAAATAGTGTAACATACCTCAACTTCTATTCAGGCTGTAAAAGGAAGAAGCAGACATGCTGTGTCTTGTCTTTAATGACAAATGTTGTAATGTTTTTTTAATCATTTTAAAAATGTAATTGCCCTAGTAACTGGTATATCCTCCTTTGGCTGAAATAATGTCAGTTTGATTTCTCTGAAGCTGACAGTCCACGCAGGAATATTTCAGTTTTGTGATGTTTCAGCATCAGTTTTTGTAAAGAGATTTACATTTACATTTCCTTTAAGCTATGATATCCTGTCTGATATCATAAGGATTTTATACTGGTTTCTACAATGGAGAATTCTTGCCCCGCTACAAAAAAGCAGAGACAAACTAAGAAATTTCTACCTCTGTGCTTCACAGTTGGCATGAGGCTTTTGTGCTGTTGGTATGTGTCAAATACTTATTTATATCTGTCCAGAGTTCATTGCTTCAGAAGTCCTGGACTTTGTCTCAGTGTTCTCTGGCACACTTCAGTTTTGCCCTGATGTTTTTTGTTTGTTTGTTTGTTTGTTTAATAGCAAGGTTTTGTCCTTGCACAGCTTCAGTGAATTCTTTTTTTGGATGTAAATTGACATCAAATGTAGCAGGAGCTACCTAGAAATAGTCTGTGATAATATTTTAGGATTGTTGGAGACTTCATTATGCCAGGATATCATGATCTGGCCAAGTTGTTTTAAATGTTCTCCAAAATGTTGTAATGTTGTAAATTATTTTCCTTTCAGTTGAATTGAGATCTTTTTAAATCAATTCCCAGACTCACATGCATCTTCAACCTTCTTTGTGAAGGCCTCACAGAGCTCTTTGGATCTCATCATGTTAATACCACTCACTTCCACAATCAAGAGCAAAACCAAATTAATGACTGAGGTTTAAATAAGACAACCTCCTCCAAAGTCCTCGTTAATGTTTTGCAGCTGATGTAGTGCATCTGATCCAAATTTTAGGCATGTATTAACTTTAGTTATGTGTTAGTTATATCTCCTCCATACTTCAAATATTTAAATATGTTAAAATGTGCTAAAGAGTAATGGGGTCACCTAACTTCCACGTGGCTGTCCGCTTAAAAACATAAGAAATATATTTATATATCATTAAACAATTAAATTAATAAGATTTATAATTAAAAAGTGTGTGTGTGTGTGTGTGTGTGTGTGTGTGTGTGTGTGTGTGTGTGTGTGTGTGTGTGTGTGTATGTGTGTGTGTGTGTGTGTGTGTGTGTGTGTGTGTGTGTGTGTGTAAAAGAAAAAGAGTGTGTTATGTCTGGCTATTTAGTGACTAAATAGGAATTTCCTTCCTATACAGATACTGTGGAAAAATATTCCCACGTTCAGCCAACCTTACACGGCATCTCAGAACTCACACAGGGGAGCAGCCATACAGGTAAGACTTACACATCCACACATTCACTTTCACAAACACAGGCATGTGCACATTTAGAGATGGCAAAACACTCATTCTCAAACATTCTCTCTTTGTCTCTCTCCTCTCTCTCTTTCTCTCTCTCTAACACACACACACATACTCACACACCGTGTTACAGTTACTTATTAAATACAGACATATAAATGTATACACACAGACATGCACAGGCACACATTTTTAGGTTCAGTAAATATCAAAAATTGCAAAAAACATTTATTTGTATGACACTTTATACAAACACAGAGTAGCTTTACAGAAATCAAAAATGACAATGTGACAAAAGATAAAGATATAAACCCCCTGGTGATCAAGTTAAAAGGTAACAGTAGAAGGGAACACTGTACCACCACACATCTGCTGTAATACTCAGATGTACTGAAGTATTCTTAGATTGATGGCAGGCAACAGTGGTAACAGTTGGTTACAGTAGCAGCTAATTAGGGTCTGTGTAAATTTCTAAATGTTGATGGCAGGTGGGCAACTAGTCCAGGGCAGGGTGGGAAACTACTCCAGGTCCAGTAGCTGAAAGGTGGGCAGCCAGTGTGAAGTGGTGGCCAGGGAGCTCAGGGTACTTCTCAGATAGGGAAGGGTGGCTCAAGGTTAGCATTTCATCAGCCCTGGCCGGTAGGTCATCATTGACTCAGGAAAGGTATAGAGATGAAATTAGTGTGGTATATAGATTTATGGAGAACAGAGAATGTAAACATTACCAGAGTGTTGTGAATGACTGAGGCAGATGACTACAACAGGTTAATTAAAGGGAGAGAACCAGAAAGTAACATACAGTAAACATGGGATCAACCAGAAACTTTGGTGTCCAACTGCTCCACCATCACAAACCTGAATGATCAGGTTAAGGAGTCAGATGGCAGCTCTAAAATCCCAATTTACCATAATTCCCTCCAGGAACCCCTGGATCAGCTGCTTGTAATTAAGTTTAGACATTAATTACCGAAAGCTACAATGAACAATTGAGTTTTCAGCCTAGACTTGAAGATTGAACATAGTCCTGAACATTATCTGGAAAGTTATTCCACAGCTGGGGGGCTCTTCCCCCTACTGAAGCCTTCTGAATTCTGGGAACAAGTAGAAAGCCAGCACCCTATGATCTGAGTGATCGTTATGGCTCATAGATTAGATCTTGCAAGTTCTCTAAATAGCCCACATATGAATCCACAGATGTTTTCTGAATACATTCTTTGAGAAAAAAGGATAGAAAGAAGATGAGATGGAGGGAGAGAAAGAAGCAGAGATTAGAAGAGGATTAGACATGGGAGGCTTGTAAGTTTTAATCATGTAAAATAGGCCTGTCACAATTATCAACAATCATTCGCAATATTATACAGTCATTTTTTGATGACACTAATATCACCCATTTTGTTTTTGTTTGTGATAGGCCTATTTAAAAAAAGACTGGAATAATTATTATTCCACATTGGTTAGAAGATGAGTAAGAGGCAAATGTTAGTGGGTTACATATGTAGTACACACATACACACTTAAAATGAAAGTTAAAGGTGCTAAAAAGGTTTTCGGTTCCCTAAATAGTTTGTTTAAAAGATGTGTGATGGGCTTTTTTGGATTCTATGAATCCAAACAAGAAATGGTCTCTTTTACAAACATGAGGCCTCATTCACTAAGAATTTTCTTAAATTTGTTCTTGAGAAAAGTCCAAACATAAGCTTCATGATGTATTTTTACGTGTTGTAATTGTATAAGTCTTTAATTAATAAAAAGAGTTTTGCTATGTGATTGTGCATATTTAAGTGTTTGCATATCTACACCCAAACACACAGTATTATAGACCATTTTTTTTGGCCTCTAATCGCCACATGTTGGCAAAGCATTAAACAAGCAAACAATGAACATTTACTGTTGCCTGAGTGAGGACGGAAAAGAGACAGGAAGCGCCCTATAATTACACAGATAGAGAGAATGATTAGATGTGTATAGAGGAGTGGGACAAGTAGTGTGTTACAGAACTGGCTCAAGATGAGAAAACATTTCATTTTGAGTTAATTTACACACTGGTCCAGAATTTGTTTTTTATGGGTTTTTAAAAGTTTCATGTCAGCTTGTCTAGTACAAACTAGAGAGAGAAGTGTGTGTGTGTGTGTGTGTGTGTGTGTGTGTGTGTGTGTGTGTGTGTGTGTAGGGGTATAGGGGTTGTGTGTTGTACTACCCAATGTTTATTGAGTATTGTTTACTTAAATTTGAGTTTATTTAACTAGCTGTGTAGAGTTCACTGTAAAACCTGAGTTGAGTGAATTTAAATTATTTTAAAAATGTTGCCTTAAATAATTTAAGCTTAATCACCCTCAACAAAGTACAATGTATTTGTTCTATGTTATTTGTAGGTAAGTAAAGCAAATAAACTTAAATTACTTACTTTAAATTACTTACTTTAATTTCACACTGTTTAAAAGAAAGAAAAACATCAACATAAATTCAATATTCCAGATGCCATCCTCACAAATGCTTATGGCATCAATTCTGCATTAGTGGTCAATGTAGCATTACATACAACCACCACCTGCAACGGAGAAAGTGGTAACGTGGTCTTACAACCTTCAACACTGAGAGCAGGCAAGTAATAAAAATTATAAGCATACACATAGTAAGGTAACCTTGGGGGAAATGACTGCACAGTGATGGTCAGTGAGGCGGGGAAGACACACCCAGTATGCAAATTGGTGTTGCCTTTATTCATCAAGACTGCACTGCCCCAACATTAAACCACCCTAAATGTCACCATATAACTCATTAATTCACACAAGTATAACACAGTTTAATAACACAGAATTATTTACCTTAACTTAATATATGCCAAAACGTTGATCTTACTAAAGAAGTGTGACCCTCATCTCTTAATTTTAAACTAGGTTGGTTTAATAATTTTAAGTGATCCAAAATTTCAGTAATATTAACTTGAAATAGTTAAGAAGACGTGCAGTTAGATTTTACTGTGTGTGTGTGTGTGTGTGTGTGTGTGTGTGTGTGTGTGTGTGTGTGTGTGTGTGTGTGTGTGTGTGTGTGTGTGTGTGTCTTTTCTAAAGCAAACAAAAAGCCATTTGTTTGTACTGCTGCAGGTAAATACTGTGATCGCCATTCAGCATTTCGTCTAACCTGCAGCGCACATCCGAATATCTACAACAAAGAAAAACCTTTCAATGCCACCTGTGTGACCGCTGCTTTAGCCAGCAAACCAACCTAGACAGACACCTCAAAAAACACGAGAATGGTAATTTATCAGGTATAATACTGCATGTCCCACAGTATTATTCATGATTACAGATCATGAATAATATACACACAGACACAAATACACTACATGTATGAAACACAAACATGATGATACTATATGAAATAAAGACACATGGAATGTATGCTACCCAGAATGGGCTACTCAGTAATGATACATACTATATATAAATACACATCATATATATACTAAATACATACATATATTAAACACATGTCAATATCTTATCAAAGTACACATATATGACATGGAAGGACACCAACACATATTTTGCCTGTAATCTATACTTGTGAGCATTGGTGAAAATTCAGAAGGAAATTACATTAATGTTAAATTATGCAAACTTTGCACTGGGGGGAAAAAGGAAATCGCATAACTGATTACAAATACTTGA
>CM067517.1:17996118-18018618 GCA_034509495.1 Acestrorhynchus altus | reverse complement strand
CAGAATTGCAAGGGGTTCGTTAAAACTAAAACATATGCCTCCTGAAAAGGGTTGGGAAGGACTGATTTAACTGATACCAGACCATAATTGATCAAAAATCTAAACATAAACTTGTCCACCCACAAATAATTATAATTTCTTTTTGCAAATCTTGAAAAACTTAACCTTAATATTAACACTAAAAAGAAAATATTAATGCTTGTAAACAACATGGAGGCCACATGTCAGTCATTTTTTGGTATAGTTGTCTAAACATTGTATAGTTGTCCAATTCAAATAATACCTGATAAGAATATACATCAACAGATTTAGAGGTACCCTGTGTATTGTGGCTAATAGGAGCACTATAAATGCAAAATAGCCATTACTCAGCATCCGTAATCTAGATCAGTATAAAATATGCTGCATGGTTTTTTTTTCACAAAAAGATTTTCAGTTTTTCAGTTTCAGTTAATCAAAATTTCAGGATTTTATTCCAATCATTTAGATCTTAAAATAATATGTGGCACTTGCAGGTATATGGTTATGAAAAATGGTTGAATGTTTGCCTATCATAGTTGTCATATATAAATTCATTATTGCAGCCTTGGTAATAACATTGGCAAGTGAATATCTAAACAGGGTCTCTGGCTCAGGTCAGGCAGCACCCTTGGTTCAAAAGTGTACAACTTAGTGTACCAAGGTGATAAGATAATTTTCTTCAGAACCTGCCTGATTCTTTAATATTCATTTTCCATTTGTGAAAAAGACCCCATACTGGTGCATTATCATCATTAATCTTGTTTGTGCTTTGACCACATGCATTACAGCTTGCAACATCTTGATATGCTACATGTTATAGCTCCAGACTCTAAACGAGGGGTACACGACAAAAGTCTGGGATCCAATGTTATTGGTATTATTACCTATAAACATGGAACACTAATAGTCTATAAACTAACATGTGTAAAACTCACGTGTACACTGCTCTTATAACCACACACATCGTATGACAAGAAAATGGAACTGTTACACCCTTTTTCATAAGATCTGTGTGATTTTAAAAGCACTGCATCTTCACCATAATCTCAGATCAATCCCCTGCACTGTCCAACAGCAGCAGAGACGTCTTCTGTAAAATAAAATGTGTGGTTTGGTTCGGAAAAGGCTTGTAAAATATAAAATAATTTTCCTTTGTTGTTCTGAATTGAGAAAATGAACTAGCAGAAGTGTTATTTGTAGAGCTCGAGTTGAAGGGCAAACTTCTTTAGCTGACCAATAATACCACTACGTAGCCTGTATGCTAGTTACTAGCTGTTCTATTCTTGTGTCTTTCATTTCTAGACAATCATGGGTTCATCTTTTTTCTTTTTGTTGGCCTGTTTTCTTCATTCTCAGTTGATGTTGTCAGTGTTATTATTGTGTATATTGAAAGGTGTATTTATTTCTTGGCAAAACTGTAGTTTGTTTACTGACTAGCACTGCTCTCAAATCCCCATTTTGGTGAAAGAAGGGAGAGTGACTCCTTAGTTTGTTGGAGTCTGTAGAATACAGTATGTCTGCGTGCCAGATAGTATTAAAAATTCATCCCATCTTATACTTCTAATGAAATGGTAAATGATATAGTTATTACTTAGTTTTTTTATATTATTGATTCAATTGTAAAATATAAAAAATAGGGAATGGTGTTTAAAAAAAGAAAATAATAAAAAAACAGCTAGTAATATTTCTTCCAAAAAATGCATGATTGGTCTGGCTCCTAACTGTACCTGACATTTTCTACGATTGTCAGCAAATGCTTGTGTGATGTTTGGGTTCCTGTTGAGTCGTTGTGCCAAATTTATGATAAGAAACAAACTTCTGTTTGTTCATCTTTACACACTGAATGATCAGATCTTTACTATGTTTATTTTGATTTGTTTGTTCTCTTTGTTTATAATCCCATTTTAAGAGTATTTGGCAAATCAAGGTACTTTGCTTTCTATAATGTAACTGTAATGCATTTCAATTCAGTAATGTGGGTGGAGTAACTAAGAAATAAAGGACTCCAGTATAGACCTGTGCATTTTTCTCCCCTCATTGTCTTTCCCTGACCTTTTCTTTGATTGTATAACTTATTCATTGTATAATTAATCAAACTTAATTTGTATCATCAGGGATGTCAAACCAGGTAAGAAACGGGCCAGCGTGGCTGCAGGTTTTCATTGTAAACACCCAGCACCAACAAGCGAATCTTCAAACAACTGATCACATGAGCTTCTGTTTGGCTGGAATGAAAACTTGCAGTGACACTAGCCCGTTCTGACTTTTGGAAAGTTTGGAAACAGGTGCTGTGGACTGATTAAATAATATATATATTGAACGTTATTGAGTTGATCATCCAAAGAATATCCAAAACTATGTGTTCTTATTAAAGAAAAGACTATAATAAAGCAAGTTGTTATATATTACTGAATGACCGAGGTACTTGACTTTTAATTTAGTGTTAGTTTATGAGAGTAAGTAAGTAAGTACTGAAGCATTTGTAAAAATGATTAAATATTTTACATTTAAAGTGGGCTTCAGGGGCTCAACATTTCTATTTTTTCACCTTTGGAAAGTAATCTGGTAAATTAGATCAGTGGTTCCCAACCCCGGACTGCGTACCGGTACTGGTCCACAATAAATAACTCCCTCTGTTCCACCCATTGCATGGTTGAGAGGATATATATATATATGTATATATATATGTATATATATATATATATATATATATATATATATATATATATATATATAGAGAGAGAGAGAGAGAGAGAGAGAGAGAGAGAGAGGAGAGAGAGAGACTGAAGGAAGGAGGGGGGGGCAGTAGGGGGTTTCACTCATTTGTTACACACAAATGATTGATAAGATGGAGAAATATGATGACCAAAACATTCACTGAGACCAATCAGCTCACTCACATATGCACAAATAAAAATAGGTTTTTTTTGTTTTGTTTTGTTTTTTTAAATAACAATATGAGATCATACATATTGTTAAACATGCTGTATGCAAAGTTTGGACACCCTGAACAAATTAACTTTTGTTGATTTGGCAGGTGAAAATGAATTAACAAATCTTCTTGAGGATTGTTTTACAATACAAAATAAATCATGAAAAGAATTATCAGTAAGAGCATGGACAATGGATAAAGGAAACAATAAAAATTATTAAATGCTAAATCTGCTTATGCTAAAGTATCACAGCTGTTTTCTATATGGAACATAGAACAGATCAGCGTGTCTTAAAGCACAATTAGAATACAGTAATATTTAAATAACTAAAATATGACTTAGATCTCACAATTTGACAAAAGAGCACAGTTTGTAGTTATTGAATTTAACATTTAAACAACATAAATGTGGCACTACCTTTGTACATGTAAATTTAAGCAATAAATTTTTTAATTCAGCATGAAAATGTGAAAATCTCACACTCAGCACTATGAAATGAAATTTCAAGTAGAATTAAGAGTGAACCAAAATGTTATTTTTTCACTATTTTTTCGCCCCAATTTCATGCTCTAATATGATTCTCTATATGGGAAAGCAGTATTGGAAACCATTCCATATAGGAATGGTACTATTAAATTTGCATTTAACTGTAAAAGTATATGTAGCATATTTCTTAAAGAGGGTTACAGTCTTGCATGAAATAGCGAATTCCACTTTGCACATGTATACTCTGTTGCATGTATACTCTGTTGCTCTCTCTCTCTCTCTCTCTCTCTCTCTCTCTCTTCACCAAAACTTTTGAAGGTTTTTCACATAAAGATGTTTTGAACTCTCACTCAGAACAAGCACTGTGTTTAAACACATTCACATGCACAGATGAGCACACGGTTTAAACATAAACTCCATCTGATACAAACTGTACTCATCATTGATATGAATTCTCATTTATGAAATTCTAGTCAGAAATATACATACATATTTTCATTTACATGATTTAAAGCAGTGGTGTAAAAGGTTTGGAACTGGTACCTTACACAAAATGGATGAAATAATGAAGAAGGGTTACATCAGTATTCAGCATAACCTCAAACCATCACACACACACACACAAAACATGCATGCTTGAATACACACTTTCACAACCCAATTTAACTCAATTAAATGTAAAAAACAAAATACTAAAAAGAGACATATTTGGTGAATATATATATGTATATATATATATATATATATATATATATATATATATATATATATATATATATACATATATATATTCACCAAATATGTCTCTTTTTAGTATTTTGTTTTTTACATTTAATTGAGTTAAATTGGGTTGTGAAAGTGTGTATTCAAGCATGCATGTTTTGTGTGTGTGTGTGTGTGTGTGGGTGTGTGTGTCTGTGTGAGTGTGTTTTGCCGGTGGTCATGCAATAAAAGCAGTGTCACACTTCTTTGGTAATTGATGGGCCAGATTTTTTCCCCTGATGGTCAACGTAAGCCTTCAGTCTGTGGGCTCGACGGGGCATCCAGCTTTGATGAGGTCATCACGGGTCATTCAGTCCTGATGAGGTCACAGCAGGTCGGCCCAATTTGATGAGGTCGGCTGGTGTAGGCTGTTTGTGTGTGTGTACTGCAGTGGTGGGAGGTGACAATGGCACTGGAGTTTAAGCACTGAGGGTGTGGAAATCATGTGTTTATGTGTGCTTGAGGGCAAATATGTACAATGTTGTTTGATGTGTGTGTGTGTGTGTGTGTGTGTGTGTGTGCATTGGTTTTTGGGGCCATTGTGGATAGTACAGGGCATGGCCTATACATTGCCCTCAACACGTCAACATACAAAGTAAATCTTTTATCAGGTTATCTTATTTGTGTAAAGGGCAGATTACTTTACAAAGGTGAAAAATTAGAAATGTTGAGCTACATATTACCCCTAAAGTGAACTTTAAATGCTTCAGTTTTTGCAAAATGTTTCATTCATTAAAGGCAGATAATCTATCTTTTCAAATGAGCTTATGTTTTGTATCTACACACTTGAGCAATGCTAGGTGATTTTAATTTTGACTGGTAACGTAAAGGAAATATGTAGTAAAGTCACTCTCAAAGCACTAATTATTTAATCAACTAAAACAAATGTAAAGTCTACTTTGAGTTACTGAATAGACAATATTGCTTTTGTTTTTGAACTTGTCAAAAACAAAAGCGTTGATGGTGGATAGAAGAACCTTGCAATGTACCAGCTATCCTTTTATATTTAATACTGTGTGAAATTCTCTTAACATTTAATTTCCCACTGTCAATATAGCACTTATTTTAGAAAACAAATCCTATTCGTAAAGTATAAATAGTAAAACCTTTGACTGTAACAGACGAGGAAGCAAGAAGGCATGATCTTACAGCAAGACAAAAGGTTAGGTTTAGTTTATGTTAAGCGTAGGGTAAATTTATCTTTATTTTAAATCAAGTTTAGATTATGGTTAAGGTTAAAATGGATTTAAGGAGCATGGAGCCAGGCAACATTTTCCTCACCTCAACATGTACACTAGCTGGTACACTCATTTGTACACTCCACAGTAGCTTCTATAGTTACTATGGAGCAGGGTTGATGGCCCTGCTTCTGGACTCACTTACTGTCATGGATGGCAAGAGGAGCAGACATAAGCACAGATAAAGATTTTTAACAAAATTAACAAAAACAAAAAAGACAGAGAAATGTGCTGTAAAAGAACATGTGCTGTAAAAGAACATGTGCTGTAAAAGAACATGGCAAACCAAAACAAAATTAACAAAGACAGGCAAGGAACAGAAAGTAAACACAGAAGCATGGACAGAAGCATGACACCTATACACTCCACACTAGTTTCTACACTTATATTTACACTCCATACTAACTTTTGTGTTGAGGACTGACCAATTTCTCTAGAAACCAGAGCAGATGGGCTTAGTCTAGGCTTTCAGAATTCTTTGTTGTGGCCACTATATTTGGGACCAGTTTTGCTCTTCGGCATGCATGAAAGAGGTGAAATTAGCCAAACAACTTCCAACATTAACATTTATGGACCCAATGGACCCAAACAATGTTTGCTTATACACTGAATATGGAACAAGCAAAACTGACACACAAAATTGATTTTCAAATGAAAACACATCAGTGGCATTCATTTCTTAAATAAAATTCAAATAAAACTAATACACCTCTTTTTATTTGCAGCTTCCTGATTTTATGAGTAACATTTTTCAACAGGCTAATAATAAATTTAAAAATAAAATAACAGCAATAAACAATTTAACTAATAAAAATTTAATTAAATGAATGTGTGACCATTGAAGCCCATGCTTGAAAAGTACAAAAATAAAAGGTTAGTTATAGATTAGTTTGCTGCTCACTTATCTACTCTGACATATCCAGGCCAGATCAAAAGAATCTAACCTTCCCTCACTGAAAGGCCGGGCTGATTCTGCAATCTCTGCTGCCACAGTAAAACTAGTTTATAAACTTGATGTGGCTTTTTTTAACATCTGCTGTGAAACCATCTCCTCTACTTTCTGAGTCAGGTCCATGGCCTTGTACATGTAGTCGTGTTTGGTTTCATAGTATTTTCTAATGTTGTACTCCACAGTTATAGCCATGTTGGCTACACATACAAGATAAGCAGGTCTGTCTTTTACAGATGTAAACTACTTATACATACTGTAGTTATTTAGAGGACACTGAACCCCCACACATCTGTTCTAATACTCTGATTTACTTGTGTGAAGTTAGTTCGCTTGTGGACATAGTAACAGTAGCAACTAATTTGGGTCTATGTACATTTCAACATCGTTGCTGATGGCTGGTGGGCAACAAGTCCAGGACAGGGTGGGAAACTAGTACAGGTCCAGTAGCCAGGAGGTGGGATGCCAATGTGAAGTTGCGGCAGGGGAGCTTGGGATCCTTCTTAGATGGGGCAGAGGAGCTCAAGGTTAGCATTTCATCTCCATGAACCCCAGAATCTGCAGCCTGTATCTAAGCTAAGACATTAATGACCAAATGCTACACTGAACAAGTCAGTTTTCAGCCTAGACTTGACGACTGAGACTGTGTCTGAATCCTGAACATTATCTGCAAGGTTATTCCAGAGCTGGGGGGATTTTTAAGAAAAGACTCTTTAACTTTAACTTGCTGAGGCCTTCTGAATTCTGGGAACCAGTAGGAAGCCAGCACGCTGTGATCTAACTGATCATGATGGCTCATAAAGGTGGATTAAATCTTGCATAAATATAATTACATAATATATAATTACATAATTATTTTAATAATTAATTATAATTATAATCAGTGCGAAATTTGACCGGCAGCCAGTGCAATGCTGATAAAATTGGACTAGTATGGTCAAATTTTCCAGTGTTAGTTAAGACCCTGGCTGCAGCATTTTGAATTAACTGCTGGACTACTGGACTAGTTTCCCATCCTGCCATGAACTACCTGCTCACCCACCATCACCAACTGTGTAGAAATGTACTGTTACTATTATGTTCACCAGCGAACTAAGATTACTTCAGTATACCTGAGTATTACAACAGAGGTATAGGGATCAAGTGTCCCCTAGTTTGACCAGAGGAGGATGGGTCCTCCCCTTGTGAGCCTGGTTCCTCCTAAGGTTTCTTCCACCAGCTCTGAGGGAGTTTTTCCTTGCCACTGTCGCCCTTCGGCTTGCTCACTAGGGGATCTGTCTCTTATCCTTTGTTCCTGTGTTGTTAACCTTTTTATTTTTTTTATTTCTGTGAAGCTGCTCTGTGACAACTTTGGTTGTGAAGAGCACAATACAAATAAATGTTGATTTGATTTGATCTGATTTGAAGTCTGTTTAGGTTCCTGCTTGAACAACCTGACTTCAGTGCATTGCAATAATCTAGCCTTGAAGTGATAAAAGTATGCACTTCTTAACTTTAACCCTAACCCTAACCCAAAGATGAAGGAATCCTAGTAATATTACCTATGTGTTGGTCAAACAATAAATCTGAATCAATTATGACACAAAGATATTTTACTACTGAACCAGGTACAACTGAGAAATCAGCCAGATTTAACATTATCTGATTTTTTTTCTTGCAATTTTAGGACCCAAAAGGAAAGCCTCCATTTTGTTATTATTTAGAAGTAGGAAGTTACAAGTAGGAAGTAACAGAAGATTTTACATCTTTTACACAGTCTTCCATTTTCTTTAATCTAGGTTTATCATCAGTTTTGGCTGATATATACAATTGAGTATCATCTGCGTAACAGTGGAAGTTAATGCCATGTGTATTACTGTGCCAAGGTACCCTTTGGCATTTACCCCTTGGCATTTATTTTCACCATTGTTGGGGTAGAGCATGACTTTAATGGATCATATTTCCCTTCCCCAAGAGCCACCAAAAAGTGGCATTTGTGGGTTGTAATGGAACTCAATCTGGTGGGCACTGAGCTGCTTTTTAGGGTTAGCTGAAGAGCCTGGAAGGCCTCTCTTAGCTCTGTGTCATAATCCCTCATGTCTCTACTGGACATGAAACAAAGGAATCACATGAGGAAGGAGTCAGAGTCAATATTTGAAAGCAGGCCTATGAAAGGAGATTGCTTTAGTGGTGACATTTGTACACTATGGCCCAACACTTAGACAATAGACTGCCAAAATGTCTATTCCAGTGGTTTGTAAAGCCTCAAAATGGAGGTGGTGTTTCATACCACTTGTGACATTTGGGGGGAATGTGTTGTACTTTGCAGATTGCCTCTCAGGATCTAATGGTATTGCATCATCTCTCCAAACATTCTCTCTGGACTAGGAAAGTGGAGTTTATGGTTGTAGAGTTTGGTGATCAGCTCTGTAATATGATGAACAGGATCCAAAACAATAGGGTGCTGCATTTCCAGACTTATTTGCGCAGATGGAGTCTGATGTGAATAAGCTGTATGCTGGAATTGAGATGATAGACTGGACTGCCAGCCTGTAGGTGAATCATATTGTCTGGAAAACTCTTTGTCTGCAACTTGATGAAGGAAATCCAGTTAATCTTTTCTGAAGTAATCTGCAGAGAGGCTGTCAGTCTCTGAGGCCACTACATGTAATGACTAGGCTGCAGCTTCATGAAGCTCCCTGAATGTACAGTACTGACCGGCACCAAAGTGGGGTGGATCTTTTTCAACAATTGTGGCTCCATAGATCAGGGACACCTGCTGGCATATCTGAGAAGATAAAATAATCTTTTATTAGTTCCACAGTGGGGAAATTCACAATGTTGCAGCAAAGGGATAGTGAGGCACTCAGTACAAGAATAAATAAAATGTAGTATATAGAGTATAGTATATAGAACATTCTTCTTCTTCTTTCGGGTCCCTTTATGGGTTACCACAGATCATCTGCCTGATCCGCATTATAGTTTTACTCTAGATGCCCTTCCTGATGCAACCCTCATCATTTATCATTATAATTAATCATTATATATTAATTTATACATTATAAATTATAAATAAATCTAAAAATCTGACTATAAAATATAAAAGTACTGCCTCAGCAGATGAGACCATAAAATGTGGTAGATGACACCATTTTGTCAAAAAAGGTACTCAGGAGTGCTCCCTGCACTCAAAATGAGAGCAGGGTAAGTACCAGTCTCTCCAGTGATGTCACATAAATGTACTAAGAAATGTCATAAGGTAATAAATAAAAAACATCCCAATAAAACTAAGCAAATAAAAAATAAAATAAAATAATTAAATAAATAAAAATAGATACATAGATAACAAAATAAGTTAAAAAAACAATAACTAATGAGTGGGAAAGGAAATCAAAAATAAAAGAAAATGAACAATAAAAGAAATGTAGTAAAGGACAGCTAAAACATACCAGAATCTTAAAAAATTAGTTTAAAATGATTTAGTGACAGCAGTGAGCTGAACTTTAGTGTTTCCTTTAGTGAATTCCAGCTCACTTGAGCACTGTACCTAAAAGTAGATTTTCCCAGTTTAGTGAAAGCTCTTGGTACCTCAAGGGTGATCCAATCACTGAAGCGAGTTTCATAAGTTATGTTATTTTCAATAAGCAATTTGTGATGTACAATGGTATACAGCCGGAGAGTGCTTTAAAGATAAAAAAGAAACCAATGTGTTTCCCCACATACAGCATGACCTGACAAAAAGACTGACCTACCAAGTAGCTGGGTTGTCTATGCTCGTGGAGAGTTGTCATGCAATCCATCGTGAACCATTTGGCATGGGGTCGCAGGACCAGGATGGCCAGCAGGGTTGCCTCTCTAATGGTGGGGAGAATATTGGGGGGGGTGGGGCACTAAGGGTAGATGCTGCAAGCCTTGAGCGACGGCAGCATCTGCACCGTATTCCACAGCAATGGCTGCCTCAGCGTCAGGAGCTGCTTCCGCTATGGCCAGGAAGGCGGAGCTTCCCAGCAACCATGTTACTGTCATTGGTTTCTTTTTATCTTTCATGGTTGAGTCTTCTCTAGGAGTTGTGGGCTTAATTCAATGAAACACTGATGATAGAAGGTGCCTAGTGAAGACCCTGGTGAAGAGCTTACGAGGTAGTGATTGGAGTATAGGTAAAATGAATGGGCGGGAACTGTTAGATGTAACATCTTTTCAACCTCCTGTGTCATTTTACTGACAGTTAAATGTTTAAGGATATGTTGTCCCAGGAATTAAGAGGCCAGGCCCAAACTGAAAAACAGACCTAGACCATTATATCTCTTTTAACAAAACCTTCTGGTCCAGTATGAAGGTGGCATTCATCTAGAAGCAAAACAATAAGAGCAAAAGTTTGAATAGTTTGTATGTCCTATGCACATCAGCACTTCTGTGTGTGTGTGTGTGTGTGTGTGTGTGTGTGTGTGTGTGTGTGTGTGTGTGTGTTGTCAGACATGCTTTCATATGTCCCCCTTGTTATTATGTAGCCTACTGTGCACTGAAAAATTATGGAAGCTCATTCCCACTAAGTATGGAAATATTTGAGTCAGTATCTAAAAACATTGACTTGTAACCAGTAGATCAGGACAGAAATTACGTTCTAATTTCTGCATTGAGGGTTTTTAGATGTTGGTTTGTTGTTTTAAATTTGTCAGGCAATTGTGCTTTCACAATTTCTGTTCTGTTTAAATCATAATCTGAATCAGAAGAATGTAATGTAGCAAAGCAGTGGAGAGTTGTTCATTACTCAGTAGATTTTTGTATGTTTATTACATGAGCCATGAGCACAACCCACAGACCAAGAAATACTGAGAGTAGTCAAAAAAAAGAAAACTTTCGTATCAGATCTACTGATATAATATTTATATGGGTAATAGTATTTATATTGCAAGCTGAGACATAACAAAATGTAATCTTGCCTAAACTTGCCTAAGAATTGTTTTACTGTTTTAAATGTTCTGACTATATCTCAAATTAACCCTGAGCAATCTGTATTAATTACATGGCTTGTGCTGAAACTTTGATAGCAGTTTCTATATTCTAGCTGGATACAATCAGATTTTATCAACATATGGGGATTTCCAACAAGTTCACACACCCATCTGCTTCATGTGTCCAAGAAATTATACTAAAAATGTAATAAACAAATACACAGCACTTACACCCTCCCATGTTTGTCTAGAAGTCCCTAATGTGGGAGAGTTCAGAGATACCAATCTTTGCTCTAGCCTTAGCATTGCAAGTTTGTTTGTTCTACCCAACTAGAAGCCCAAATTGTGCAACACTTTGCTAAAGTGATTTTCTCCTCCCTGACCTTTTGTTAATGGTATCACTGTTGCCATGTTTGACAGCGCAACTTCAAAAAGCAGGCCCTTTGAGAATGGGGAGAACATTCACTATGCAAGAAAAAAGTTCTTGCCTCAGCATATCTCTGAAACCAAGGCTAGAGTATATGGTTTCATAATTTGGATGAGAACTGATTACACTGATTGTTGACTCATGCCACATGGTCACAATAGTAAAGCTAAATCTATAGGAAAAGATGTGTTATGTCAAGTTCCATAAGATGTCAAGAATGAGTGGAACATTGTCCTGCATCTATGGTCCAGTGCACTTGAGAAATGGTTTAGGGACAGGTAACATACAAACACACTCACACACACACACACACACACACACACACACACACACACACACACACACACACACACACACACACACACACACACAATGTTCCATTCAGATCAGGTGTCAAGAATGCAGCTGGAGCCAGGTGTGATATCCTCAATATTATTAAATTGAAAAAGTATGGACAAAACATACTGTAGGTTGCCTTTATTTTCCACAATATGATCTTGCAAAAACCTGGATTAATCTTCTAAACATGCTTCCAGACAACTGTCTCTTTTCTCTACTCTTACTGGTGATGTTCATTGACACTCTAGCTGAAGTGCTTAGAACATAAACAAGCTATAGCATCTCGAATAACCATGTACCTTCACATTACTACACCAGGGTAAGTAATTTTTTTTTGGGAACATAGTCCATTGGACACTTGTGCAGATGCTGTGTGTGTGTGTGCGGGGGGGGGACTTTGATTAAAGTCATATTGTGTAATGTTTTGGCCACCCACTGCTTGCTGAATGAATAGCCCTGTTGTACTGGTGTCAGGTGTATGTGTGTACATGGATGGTGTCTAAAGGCCCTGGTTTGACTAGAAACAGGTGTGTGTCCTCCCTTGCTAAAGGCATTGCCTGATAAACATTATTGGAGAACATCTGTCGGCTGTCGCTACAGAGGGCAGCCAGAGAAGCCCTCCATCCATCAGTTCAGGGGCCCTATGGTCCCTGCCTCCTTGTCCTACCTGCATCTATGGTCCAGTGCACTTGAGAAATTGTTTAGGGACAGGCAACACACACACACACACACATACACACACACATACACACACACACGAATGTTCCACTCATGTAAGCTGTCAAGGAACGACAGTTGCTCTCCCTCTGTTGTATTTAATCTCACATTTGAACCAGTACCTGAAAATCAGTATCAGTACCCAACAGTACTTTTTTTCTAGTACTTTACTCACTCTGTAATAACAAAAAATAATTTCAGTTGTAAAATCACCCAAATGTCAACAAAGTTGAAATTGAAATCTAATATAATTGGGTTGATGTCCTCTCAGTGTGAGATTTGAGCGAATCTTTTAGTGAAATTTGTTTCACACAAGCAGTGCACAGGTGGTTTCTGTTTGTTTTTGTAGCATACAGTGCTGTGGGAAAAAAAGCATTTGACCCCTTTCAGTTTTTTTTTGTTTTTGCTTTTGTCCAGTAGTTTGCTCATAGTCCTCTGCCACCATCACCAGAGTTTCATGCCAACTACAAAGCCAGCCCAACCTGACCAGCTTTAGAACGTGGATGACATCAGGCAAATGCTGGTTAGAGCAGAAAAGAGGAGAGATAAAACATGGAGGAAAGACAACTCAGGAGATGATGAAGATGGAAAGTGAGAATGGAGACAGTCATGGAAAATGGTATTTTGTGTTTAAGAGGGCATTTTCCAGAGGCAGAATTGGACAAAAAAAAGTGGACAAAAAAGGGGGCTTTAAGAGAAGTTGAAAGAAGTACAGATGTCTTTCTTGCTTGTATAAATCTACCACACCAGAAAGCCAAAAAGTGCAGGAGAACCTATTTAAGGAGCTGCAAATACAAAAGAATGAATTAAGGAAATAATGCTGCCAAAAATCAGATACGCATGAAAATGTGCATTATGCTCAAGAAAAAGAAAAAACCCACAAGAAGATGTGTCCAGTGGTCATCCGAGGAGCTTGGAGTACAAACCTTGGCAGAATACAGATATGTCAGATATACTTGAAAAGTTACTTACTCTTCAGAATGGAGCACATCCTTGGATTTCGAAGTTGGAAGAGATTATGGTGGGAATGCAGTCTGCCATAGGCGATATTAGGTGGAGTCCATTCTGAAGACAGCTGCCCAGGTATGGATCTCGAAGTGGCCGCAGTGATTTTTCCTGCTCTAGTGCCCCTATGGGAATTCATGTTTGAAGAGGAGAGAGCCGAATTAAGGAGGAGGCATTTCCACTACTGTTTTCACCCAAAGTTTAAATATACTTCTCATTGAGCTGGACTGAGTTATATATACTAATCTCTACCATCACTTTATGGACAGTTACAATCATTTCTGTTTAGCTAAATGATTTGTAGAAATGTATGAATTATGCAGACATATATAAAAAATATTTTGAGTGCATTTAAGCTAATTTCCAAAGTTAATTAGCTACTGTAGGGGGTTATTATCGCTTCTAAAATAATAGAATACCACCTAAATATCAGTGGTGTATCAATAATTAACTGAAGCTTTTAACTAGAACTGGATTTTGATACATGTATCCCATAATAATGTACATTTACTTAGTCAGCAGTTTTTAAAGAAACTTCAGTTGCTTTAGATAAAAATATTTAAAGTGCTTCATTCTGTTTATATGCAAATAAGTGTGAAATTTATCTGACAATACTCACAAGCTCTAATGTGACACTGCAATACGCATGATAAAAAGATAAGCAAGATGAACAATCTTTTTTATTTCAGAATTATTAAAATATGCAGTAAATTAAAATAATCTAGTTAAAGTTTTAATATAAGACAACCAATTTGGCTAATGCCACTAGCATGCAAAGATGATGATAGCTTCAGCAGACTCTCATGAGTTTTAGTAAACTCATCTCTTAGTTTAGGTCAAGTACCTAAAGCTAAAGTAACAGTTATTAAACCACTGATCAAGCAAAGCAATTCTGGATCAGAGTCTAATTACAGACCTATTTCTAATTTACCATTTATCACTTATATCTAAGATCTTAGAAAAAACAGCCACGAGGCATGTACTTTGTGCATTTCTGGTCCCAAGCCCAGATAAATGGTGACTGCTGCATCAGGAAGTCGGTGTAAAACTTGTGCCAAAACTACAATGCGGATCACAAATATGACTGCCATATTGGATTGGTCAAGGCCTGGTTTAACAATGACCACCTCCGGTGTTGTTGACCAGCAGGGTGCTGGTGGAAATTGGACGACTGTAGGTCAAAGACGAGAGGAGGAAGGTGTGTAAGAAGGCAGTGAGAGAGAAGGAAAGGCAGGAGTGTGGAGGTTATAGTAGTGACACTCAACATAGGGACAATGACTGGTAAATGTAGAGAGCTTGCAGACATGATGGAGAGAAGGAAGGTAGATATACTGTATGTTCAGGAGACCAGATGGAAAGGAAGCAAGGCCATTCAAACTGTTCTATCATGGTGTAGATAGGAAGAGAAATGGAGTAGGGATAATCCTAAAGGAACAATTTGTGAAAAGTGTTCTGGATGTAAAGAAGAGTGTCAGAAAGATCATTAGCTTGAAGTTGGAAGTTGGTGTAATTTTGAATGTTGTCAGTTCATATGCACCACAGGTTGGTTGTCTGTATGATGGATGAAGTGGTAATAGGTGTCCCTAGAGAGGAGAGATTGGTGATTGGCACAGACTTCAATGGACATGTTGGTGAAGGGAACAGAGGTGATGAAGAGGTGCTGAGTATGTGTGGTATGAAAGACATGCAGAAGGTCAGATGCAGATGGTGTAGATTTTGCAAAGAGAATGGAAATGGCTATGGTGAACACATAGTTTCAGAAGAGTGAAGAACATAGGGTGACATACAAGAGAGGAGGGAGGTGCACACAAGTGGATTATATCCTTAGCAGGAGATGCCACCTAAAAGAGATTGTAAAATGGTGCCAGGGGAAAATGTAGGAAGGCAGCATAGGGTGGTTGTTTGTAAAATGAGATTAGAAAAAAAGAAGAGGAAGAGAGTGCCAAAGATTAGATGGTAGAAGCTGAAGGAGGAGGATGGTTGCAGGCAGTTGGGGGCAGTGAGGAGCAACCTGAGGACTGAATGAGGACTAGTTCTTACCCAGACACAATGAAATTACAGCGGAGACATTCACATCACACTTCAGTCAGTGGAACGCAAACTGTAACTTATTTATTCCCTCTCTCTGGAAGAACTGGTGGCTGTAATTACCCAGACTTTAGAAAAACAAAAGGATTTAATACACATACATACACAGTATACAGTTCACTCAGTAAAGATTGAACACTGGTATGGAACAGTCCCAGAAACAGAACTCAGTACCCGTGGAATACTTTATCATTGGGGGCCAATTCACCTTGCTCCGGTAGGAATCCTCACTGTCCCAATAGACTATGATGTCCAGATGACTATAGAACACTTCACAGATGTGTCCTCCACACTCCCTGTTATTTATTCTTTAATCCAGAACTCACTGTTGAATCTGTGACCCACACGCTCAACAGTGCAGCCTGCGTTCAGCTTCTTCAGTCCAGCCTGCATTCAGCTTCTTCAGTCCTCATGGTCCATGAACTCGTATCAGCTCCTACACTAGCATTCGGGCTGTACATACCAGTTTCTTAAGTCTCCGAATGTAGTTGTGGCCAATGGAGACAGATCATGGAAAACTCTCAAACTGTCTCTCTGAGTTCTCCTTCCATTGTCATTCAAAGCGGACCTTCACTTCTTTTAGTCCCACTCATTCACAACCCTCATTGGGCTGTCACCTAATTATCACCCTGCAGTCTCCCCCCATTGTTTGAACTCACAGAAAACAGTAATAAAGCAAACAAGAAGGGTTCTGGGAAACTGAGTCATGTGCCCTTTTCATTAAACAAAAGACAAAGAATATAAAAATACAAAAGTATCATTTTTAAGGGTATTATATTCTCCCCTCACTGAAACACCAGCATGCCCCCATGCTGAGCTTAGTATTTCTCAAAGCTAAACATTTTTACACACATGGACATTGTTCTTACAAAACAAAGACAACAATTACAAATGTAATCTTATACATCATACACAGAAGTCAACAAATCTCACATTTAACAGAAAAAAAATGTTTAACACCACATTATGTAACTTTTACAGGTTCTATTCTAGGAGTACCCAATGTTTCATAGGTTAACCATAAAGCCCTCTTACTCCTCTTTGACCTTCTCAAATTATCTGTCATTTCTGTCCCATCTGTAACTAACTGATCGTCTGTCCCATACTCACTAACAGATGAAGAAGTTAGTACTTCAGGCACAGTTTCAAGGACATTTCCCTCTAAAGGAGTATCTACCTTATCAAGTGGCATAGAATCAGTCTCTAATAACACATCATTTGACCTCTGTTCATCACTCTGAGCCTCATTGCGCTGCCATTCACTGACCATTTGTGTAGCTTGTTCACTCCAAACTTCATATTCCTCTTCACCAGGGGGAACAGGAATAACTCAGAAAAACACCCTTAGTTTTCTATAACCAGGCCCGTTGAAGGACACCCAATCACACCTGTCAATCGGTTAACCTATTGCTGCCACTAAGCCTGCATGGAAATCAACAGGGGGTGATTTATTTTCCTTAGCGAGAAACATGACATCATGCATAGATTTACTCTCTTGCTTTAGAAACATACACAGCTTTGACTGGAAACTGTCCTCATCAGTGCTCTGCTTCTAAACTACTTACTAAATATACAGGCCACAGCCCTTCTTTCCCTTCAGTGCCAACCTCAGAAGGCATGGTGTTCTTATCAAAAACAGCACTAATGTCTGTTTGCCAGTGGAATCTTCACTATGATATTAATATGCCCAAAGACTTTGACTCTCCCAAGTACTTCCAATATTATGTCATCTGCTATCTCCTTATGGACCTTTCCCAATACAAATGCATTAGCAGGATGAATGTTCTCTTTCCTACCCAACTAAACAGACTGAATTAGATCCATACTAGGAGTGCTAAGCATCAATGTCTCAAAACAAAACACTTTTTTCCTCTTTAGGGACAGACAGAAAATGGCTTATTCCCTAGGTGTGCTATACCTGAACTCACACTGGAGAAACGGTGGATAGTAGTGCCTCCATCAATAATATCTAGTCTCTGCACTGAATGAGGACTAGTTCTTACCCAGACACACTGACATTACAGCGGAGACATTCACATCACACTTCAGTCAGTGGAATGCAAACTGTAACTCATTTATTCCCTTCTCTTGGGAAGAACTGCTGGCTGTAATTACCCAGATTTTAGAAAACAAAAGGATTTAATACACATACATACACAGTATACAGTTCACTCAGTCAGGATTGAACACTGGTATGGAACGGTCCCAGAAGCAGAACTCAGTACCCATGGAATACTTTATCACTGCACTCTCACTTCATTGGTTGAACTCAGGAAACAGTAATAAAGCAAACAAAAAGAGTTCTGGAAAATTGAGTCCTATGCCCTTTCCATTAGGCCTATGATGAGTTGGTTGTATGAGAGGCTGAACAGAGAGATAGAGCTGGAAAGGATGTACAGCAGATTAGGCTGATAAAGGATAGAGAGGGAAAGTGAGTGTACTAGTGAGTGAACATAGAGTGTTAAGTAAATGGAGGGAGTAACTAATTAATGTGGAAAATGACAGAGAGAGGAGTACAATGATGGCAGAGATAGTGGAGATGGGTGTCAGGGCTAATGTCTGACAGAAGGATAGCAGCAAGTGTGAAAGGGAAGGTTTACAAGACAGTAGTGAGACCTGCTATGATGTATAGTTTGGAGACTGTGGCTTGTTTAAAAGACAGGAGGCTGAGCTGGAGGTGGCGGAGATAAAGGTGCTGAGATGTTTGTTGGGAGTGACAAGGATGGACAAGATTAAAAATAAGCAGATGGTGAAGGTGGAGCAGCTTGGCAATAAAGCCAGAGAGGCCAGGTTGAGATGGTTTGGATATGTGTTGAGGAGGAATATTGGATATATTGGACAAAGAATGATGGAGATGGAGCTGCCAGGCAGAAGGAGAAGAGGAAGACCTCAGAGAAGGTTTATGGATGTAGTGAAGGTGGACATGGAGATGGTTGGTGTAACAGTAGAGGAGGCAGGGGATAGGGGAAGATGGTGGCAGATTATCTGCTGTGGCAACCTCTAAAGGGAGCAGCCAAAAGAAGAACATCTAAGATCTTAGAAAAAGCTGTGGTACAACTGTGCAGAAACATGAACAATAATCACGTATATGAAAAAATTATGGATTGAGGCCTCATCCTAGCACTGAGAAAGCCCTAGTTAGGATTACAAATTGTCTTCTTCTTGCCTCTGATCAAGGCTGCATGTCCCTGCTTGTGCTGGTAGACCTAAGTGCAGCATTTGATACAATAGATCACACTATTTTACTAGAAAGCATGGTCAGAATCACAGGGACGGCCCTTTCATTGTTCAGATCTTAACTGATTGGTTTCAACTTGTAAAGGTTGAAACCAATCTCACTGAAATATCACTGAAATGAGATATGGAATCCCACAAGGCTCCATTTTAGGACCACTACTGTTCACACTTTTTCATGCTACCCCTCGGCACAGTAATTAACAGATATGGCATTAACTTCCACTGCAGATAATACTCAACTATATAAACCTGTATAAAAGATGTACAATCTTGGATGTTGCATAACACCCTCTTTTTAAATAGTGGCAAAATGGATGTCCACCTTTTGGATTCTAAAATTGCAAGAAATAAATGATCAGATTTAATGTTAAATCTGTCTGATTTCTCAGTTCAGTAGCAAAAAAATTTGATGTCATAATTGATTCAGGTTTATTGTTTGACCAACACATAGGTATAATAATAATAATAATATCCATCCATTTTCTGAACTGCTTATTCCTGAATAGGGTCACGGGTGAGCCGGTGCCCAGCCAGCAACTCTGAGAGCAAGGGTCGGGAAACAACCCTAGACACATGCACACACACATCCACAGTCACCAATTCACCTATCATGCGTGTCTTTGGACTGTGGGGGAAAACTGGAGTACCCTGGAGGAAACCCACATGAACTCAGGGAGAATACAGAAACTTCCCAGGTCATCCCACCTGGGGATCGAACCCAAGTCCTTCTTACTGTGAGGCAACAGCACTATCCACTGCGCCACCATGCCACCCAATAAAATAACAGCTTTTCTTCATAATATTTCCAAGTTATTCCAAGAAATGCCCTATCCTTGAATGATGCTGAAAAACTAGTGCATGTTTTATCACCTCAAGGTTAGATTATTGCAATGCACTGTTGTCAGGTTGTTCAAGCAGGAATCTAAATAAACTTCAGTTAGTTCAAAATGGGTTGGCATGGTGGCGCAGTGGATAGCAAGAAGGACTTGGGTTTGATCCCCGGATCGCCTGTGTGGAGTTTGCATGTTCTCCCTGTGTTCGTGTGGGATTCCTCCAGGTACTCTGTTTTCCCCCCACAGTCCAAAAACATGCCTGGTAGGTGAATTGTTGACTCTAAAGTGGCCTTTAGTGTGTGAATGTATGTGTGTGTGTCTGTGTGTGTGTGTCTGTGTGTGTGTGTGAGCCCTACGATGGCTAGGGCTTGTTTCCTGCCCTTACGCTCAGAGTTGCCAGCTGGGCACCGGCTCCCCCGTGACCCTATTCAGGAAAAAGCGGTATAGACAATGTATGCATAGTTCAAAATGCTGCAGCCAGGGTCCTAACTAACTGTGTATAGTAGTAGTTTGACCAGAAGAGGATGTGTCCTCCCCTTGTGAGCCTGGTTCCTCCCAAGGTTTCTTTCTCCAGCTCTGAGGGAGTTTTTCCTTGCCACTGTCGCCATTTGGCTTGCTCACTAGAGGATCTGTCACTTATCCTTTGTTCCTGTTTTAACCTTTTTATTTCTTGATTTATGTGAAGCTGCACTGTGACAACTTCAGTTGTGAACAGTGCTATACAAATAAATGTTGATTTGATTTGATTTGATGTCACAGGGTGTCCTAGATAACTGTAACTGAATGTGTGATGTTGGAAGAAAAGAATCCAGAGAAAACCCTGCTCATGTCAGGGAAGGTTGCTGTATGGCTGTATGAAACTCTCTTCTAAGACTTTCTGGATATACTCTTCCATTGCCATCCATTCAGGAGGCAAGATGGCAAAAAGCTGACCCCTAGGAGGCATGGTACCTGGAAGGGGATTTATGGCACAGTCATATGCCATGGTAGAGTCTGTGCCTTGACCTTACTGAAAACCTCACAGAGGTCCCAATATTATTGGGGAACCCTAGAGGTCAGCCTGATCTGCTCCTGGTTGTGAGGGTGTCTCACCAGTGGATCTTAAAATTTCCAAGCAATGCTCTTGGTCTGATCCCCAATAAGAATGAGTCAGTCTACAGAGAGGAAGTCAGCCTCCTGAGACCCTGATGCCAAGAAAAAAACATCTCTCTAAATGTCAGCAAGACCAGGGAGCTGATAGTGGACTTCAGGAAGCAGGAGAGACAACACTCCCTTGTCTCCATCAATAGGACTGCTGTGGAGAGGGTCAGCAGCAACAAGTTTCTTGGTGTTTACATCTCTGAGCAGCTTACATGGTCAGAAACACACCACATGGGTGGTGAAGAATGCACAACAGGGGTTCACCTCTGTCTGTGGAACACCAGAAGGATTATAGATCAAATAAAAATTTATTTATCCTTTTCAAAACGAATGTCATAGACCAGCTTTGCAGAAATTAAAAAATAGAAAGGTGAGCAACATATGAACAAAGCCAAAGGATCACAGTGGCAAGGAAAATTCCCTGAGAGTTGGAGGAAGAGACCTTGGGAGGAACCAAGCTCAAAAGGGGGGACCCATCCTCTTCTGGTCAAACTACCTATACACAGTTAGTTAGGGGACACTGGACCCCTACAACTCTGTTCTAATACTCGTGTACATTGAAGTAATGTTAGTTTGCTGGTGGACATAATAGTAACAGTACATTTCTACACAGCACAATGAGCCCAATGCCAATACCCCAGTAGGGTATATGTGTTCATGTCTGATTGGGGGCATACCTCACCCTTCTCTGGGCATCCAGGGGTGACTTGGACCTTGGATTTTTTTACCACATTTCCCTGGAGGGCTGCCCCCATTCCGGGGCAACACTGTGGTCCTCATTCTAGTACACCATTTCTCCAAGGCTTGCAAGTTTGTGGCTCTCCCCAAACTGCCTTCAGCTCCTCCAAGGACCTTCCACTCAAGGTGGGTTCCAAGAAATTGGCTCCCCAGTCCATTCAAGGTGGACAGATGAATCAAATCAGAATCGTATCAGCTGCATCTCATAGATCCACCCAACCTTTACTTTATCTGGTCTTTGGCCCTTCCTCTGCAGGGCTGGTGCACCTGTAGCAGGACCCCCAACAAAATGCCTCATTCATGATGCACCTGCTTACACGGTCCACTGTTTGCTGGACTGCCAATGGGTCTGAGGTCACCTGCAGTACCTGGTGGACTGGGAGGGACACAGCCCTGAAGAACAATCATGGATCTCAGCCAGCCAGGTCCTGGGCAGGGGACTTGTTCAGGAGTTCTGCAGGGCTTGTGATGGTGTGGCTGCCACCAGCAGAGGGCAGCAGCGGTGAGCTGCCCAGAAATGCAGCATTGATTAGCACTAATCAGGTTCACCTGCTTGGCTGAGTATCAAGAAGAAAGCTATCAAGAAAGAGATTATTGTTTCTGTACTTCTGTTCTTTTCATTTGATATATATATATACGTATATATATATATATAT
>CM067517.1:17943126-17995808 GCA_034509495.1 Acestrorhynchus altus | reverse complement strand
CACACACACACACACACACACACACACACACACACATTTACTTACTGCTAATACTGCTAATATATATATATATATATATATATATATATATATATATATATATATATATATATATATATATATATATATATATATGATAATATTGACCACAATTTTCATCTAAATTGGGTAACTTGAATTTTTCAGAGATCACTGAAGCTGGCAAATGTATCTTCAATGCAAAGATCACTAAGCAATATTTAATCACCTCCATTGCATAAAAGTATAATCTATGAACATTTGTAAATGAGAGCTGATTGTTGTATAAAACCAGTCTGATCAGTTGAAATTATGCCAGAAATGAAATAAGAAAATATGAAAAAAGAGTGAAATTGACCTGTAAGAGCTATATTTAAGCACATTAGTACCTAGTTAAAGAAGGAGAGTGATGGGCATCTCTTTGAGTGTTGCCTGGTTAAATGAACATTTAAGAAGAAGGGAGCTAATTTAAAGCCATTTGTTCTTATACAATTAAATGGGATTTCTGTCTGGGCTTCAGGTTTTACCAGTTTGCATTGTTATGATTGCACCTGTAATAAAAAGTTACAATTTTTCTATTTGGTCAGATGGTCATTGAGTTCGTAATTGTTCTAGAAATTTTGAGGAGCATAAATCTACATAATATTTAAAGGTATCATTAATTAAACCCTGTATAATCTATATCAGAGGTTCTTAACCTTTTTCACTGTGTGACCCCCTTTTAGGCTCCAGTAAATTTCACAATCCCTCTACCCCTGGGAAAAAACGGTATCAATAATTAAATATCCATATTCCATATGTAAATCCATATTCCAAGTACTTTTCATCATATTTTCTCACTGTCTTTGTTTTTTTTCTGTTCTGATGTTCCTGGACACGGGCGTTTTGCGTCCCCACTTCCAATTCGACCTTCTAAAAAACGCTCCATTCTAATCCAGCCTAGATGATGTGCTGAGCCACAATGTGCATGAACCTGAATCAAGATTCAGATCAAAGAGTCAAGCAGAATGGTGAGTGAGTCAGTTTGATTCAGTGAAAAAAAAAGCCATGTCCTTCATGCGAGACACTCCATCAAGACTGAGAATGATACAGTGTGAAAAAGTTTAGCGCTTAAATCTGATTCATCACACATTTAGCTGACAAAACCTCTTAATTAGTGTCACATTTGCGACCCCTCTAGAAGTACATCATGACCTCCTGATCTATATAGTCTACTGTGAATCCATGGGCAGTGTTGTAATTTAGTTGAATTATCCAAAATGCTGATTTTTTAAAATTTATTTTTATTTTACAAGCCAAATGTTTTTGCCTTGTCCCCATGCTCATAGAAATAACCCAATAATTGTTCCATTTTTTTCCACTGATAATAAATCATACTTATTATCATACATTTGTTATTTTCTTTAATAGATTAGGTGAGAGATTAACATGGTATTGATTATCTATGTTTGAAACAGAGTCTGTGAGTTAAATCATATATTCATATTCCTTTGCTTTTGTATGAAACATAGAGAATGATATGATTTGTCCTCTGATGACAACTTTAAACAATACCCACAGAAAATGGATGGTGACACAGCTTCAGATTTGTTACTGCTGTGGAAACAAAGTCACAAAAATGTTTATTCACAAGTAAACTAAACTGTTCAGTCTCCAAGTAGGCTTGTCTGTGTAAATAAGGGAGAAATTTTAATCAGGGAGTAATGGTGCATGGTCAGTTTCTACAATACCACAGTATTCTATATTCTTAACAGAGGGCAGTAACATTTTGCCTATGAATAAATAGTCAAACAAAATAGAGTTGAGACAAATTTCTGAGACAAATGCAATTGTGTTTTGACCACTTTCGATACTCTCTAGTTCTTAACAGTGTTTTCTAACTTATTTACATGGCTGCTAACTTAGAGGCAATGGTAGTACTAGCTCATGTTGTCAGCGGTTCACAAGGTTTCTGTTTACTCATTATGTAACCTTTACAGTTCTAAGCCTATACCCTGCTGCTACAAAGACTGTATGTATAATAATGTAGATATTTCAATTCAAATAGTAAAACAACAGTTGGGAACCCTTCTTTCTTATGTCTCACTCAAACACAGCCAACATGTTAAATTATTAAATAGTATTTTAAGGGTTGTATGAAGGTAAGTGTTGAAATAAAAGTGATAGCTGTCATTCTATTTTTAAGACCTAGGCAACAATGTTTGGACAAAGTTTCTACATTAAGAAAATCTTGAATTATTTTGGATTCTATATTTCATGGTTATTTTAGAATTGGTATTTAACTTCATACACTAAAAATACTCATAGTGGGTTCTTCCATGCCAATGTGTTGTTTTTTGTCAGTGGGTGGGGCTAAGCTCCTTGATTGGCTGGTAAACATCTATTTTCAAGAACAGCAGGTGTCATTGTATCAAAACAAAAAAAATAAGAAACATGATGTCCATCGCAATAGACAGAGGGTCTGAACAGGTTAAATAATGAATTGTTTACATTTAGATTGAACTGCAAAATTATACAACTGTTAAAAAAAATCATGGAAAGAAATATTTTATTAAAAGCTCAGAATATAGCACATTGTAGCACCATATCACACAGCTTTAGAGCAACAAGACAGGCATAAATATGAAGTTTCCCAGAAGAAGAAAAAAACTTGTCACATTTCAATTTTACAGCAAAATAAGCTTTTGTTGAAATTAAAACAAAATGGCTGGTCATTTGTATGGATTAATGCTGTTTGGCACACAAGCTTTGATGAGTACCTGATCTTGCCTTTTCGTTTACATTGCTCTGATTTGGCCTGACAGTTTGCTTTTAACAATTTACACAAAAGTAGCACCAAGGAATGGGGGAAGTAACTGAATATTTATATGATTCAGACAGCACTTTGGGTGCACTGTCACATAAATCACCAAACAGGAAATATATAAAGAACTGCAAACCCTCACCCATGATCAACCAGATACTGACCCACACTAAATATATTTTAATATTATCATTCAGTCATCTAATCATCACTAACAAAAAGGTTACCTTTGCTGCTGTACATGACCTTAAAGCACACACAAACTCAAATACTGCGGCTCCTCTGTGGTGCAGAGCAATCTTTTGAGGATGAATTTTATTTTTAATTTGTGCTAATCCTTTTGTGGTTTACCTTATCACACAAACATCATATAATTTTTTTCAGTTCTTAGGACCCTATGTTAAAACCCTCAATGCATTTTGAGTGGTAAAGAAAGCACAGTGGATTCTGCAGAAAAGAAAGAGTCATCGATCACCTAAAAGTTGTAACAATAAGTTTTTCTATTTATTCAACATTGCTTTTTTAACATATTGCACTAACCTTCAAATAGAGATCAAACTAAACACAATTCTGTGTGGCTTATAATGCCAGTTGTTGTACCTAATGTTCTAGGGTACACTTGATACTGCAGAAGGATAGGTACTGTGCTCTGTGTTCACAGAAATGAGAGCAAGCAATGCAATTTAGAGAATAAGGGACACAAAAGGGCAATGGAGGGATAGTTAAGAACAGAGAAATGTTTGAGAATTGAGAAGCAAATTTTCAGGGTGTGCATGGCATGTCATCCCACACAGCAGTCCAACCAACCCCTTATGATGTGGTTCACTAAGCATATCTGTCAAAGAGTCTGGTCAACATGCAGAAAAGATTCTCAGCAGTACAAGATTCTAGTCACTCATTTGCACACAAACACAAACCTAATATTAAGTGCTACTTAAAGTGCTACTTTAGCTTACGTAAAGATACAAGAGATAGAAAGAGAGAATCACAGGAAAACGAGAATGAGAAAAAGAAGTATTTTGTACAATCAACCTTTATTTAGTACAATGACACAGACCCTCATTTACAATGCAGCCAAGCCATCACAAAAAATGGGTATTGTCACAAAAAAAAAAGAAATTACCCTGCATTTTACATACAAACATACACACACCCATGAAGGTGTTTTTTGTTTTGTTTTGTTTTGTTACATACATCTGTTTATTATTTTTGAGCAATAGTACAATATATAAAATCACAAATATTAATGAACACAATATAGAAGACAAAATACAAGATGGAAATTAGGACAACTGAAATGTCAACACAAAATAAACACAACAATAAACTACAGAGTGCAGTCCCTGTAGAAACTATGAATGTGACTGCAGGTCAGCAGTGTTTCTTGCCTAAAAATTGTGTTCGTAATTTTTTTTTGGCAAATATATAGTGTGCACATTCTTTTGCCCAAAATCTGGAGTGACCAAACCTTATGTGGTTATTATTATGTCCACCATCAAATTATCATTACATCAGTACACCTGAGTATTACAGATGTGGTGGTCCAGTGTCCCCATATTAACTATGTATGAGTAGTTTGACCAGAGGTGGATGAGTTCCCCTTTGTGACACTGGTTCCTCTCAAGGTTTCTTCCTCTGATTAAGTTTTTCTTTGCCACTGTTTCTTTGCTCATCAGGGGTTTTATGTTTTGATGCTTTGTTTCATGTGTTGTCCACCTGCTTATTTTTGTAAAGCTTCTCTATCTGTGACAAAATCAGATGTAAAACGTGCTATACAAATATATTTTAATTTGATTTGAACTGTGGGACACCCAAACATTAAAATATAGGGTGCCAAAACCTTTGAACAAAAGATGTGTCCCCAAACCTTTAACTAAAATTTGTGTGTGTGTGTGTGTGTGTGTCTCTCTCTCTCTCTCTCTCTCTCTCTCTCTCTCTATATATATATATATATATAAAAATATATAGTGTGTGTGTGTGTGTGTGTGTGTGTGTGTGTGTGTGTGTGTGTGTGTGTGTGTGTGTGAATAATGTAATCAGTTAAAATGTAATCAATAAGAAACATAGTTAAATGTAAACTAAAATAAATAATAAAAGCAGACTCAATTACAAACAATCATAGGCTGTCTAAAGGTGGCCAGAAACTAAAAGTTTAAAATGGTTAAGTGACCCTAGTGAGCCTAGTTTTAAAGACTACTGTAATGAATTCCAGCTCATTGATGCACTATATGTAAAAGCAGATTTTCCCAGTTCACATGAAAATTCTTGGTGAGTGATTTATGAAAAAAAAATCAGCGTGCTTCTCTTTGTGCTGCCAGTGAGAACCAACCAACTTTTCATACAGTCCATAGTCATGAGTTCTAAAAGGCTAACCAGTTATAAATCTCAGACCAGAATGGAAATTAAGTCAATTGGCTTGAGAGCTCTGGCAGACACCTTTCTATACACTACATCATCATAGTCCAAGACTGACAGTATGGTTGCCTCCACTACTCTTTTCCTACCATATGTGGGCAGACACAATTTATTCCAATAGAGGAATCTGAGCTTTTATCTGCACTTAATGATTAGATAGTTAATGTGAAATTTGTGAGTTTTGCATCCAGCCAGATGCCAAGGTATTTATATTCTGAGACTCGCTCAATGCTGGTTTCTATGAGAGTAGTCATAGTGAGAGAATTTAAAACAATATGTGAACATCTGGAAAACAGCATGAACTTGGATTTATTAGCATTTTAAACCAATTTGAATTTATACAGAGCAGTCTGCAGTGTTGAATGAATTTGCATGTGCAGATTCTGCTGAGCAATAGACTATCATCTGCATAAAGATGCACTTTGCAACCTAGGGTAGGGGTGGCAAGATCATTGAAAAAATATTAAATAAAACTGTGTGACTCCTTTGGATATTTGTATCAGGTCTGATTTATGACCTGATTTATGACCAGAACCACACATTGTTTTCTGCCAGAGGGGTAATTCTGGGTCCATAGCCTTGCACTATTTGATGAAACCAATCTTGTTATACAGGGAACCTAGAAGGAGATTGTGCTCAACAGTGTCAAAAGCTTTGGTGAGGTCAATAAAAATGGCAACACAGTACTCCTTCCTGTCCAGTGCCAAATAGAGGTAATTTAAAACCAGTGTGATTGCAGAGATGGTGCTATGACTTTCTCTGAAACCAGATCGAAAGCCAGACAAGGTAGTATATTCATACAAATATTTTTGAGCTGATTATATATGTATATATATTTGAAAATCTGATCAGCTATTGAAATGTTGAAAGCTTGGAACATTTCTTCCTTTCCAGAAGTCTTGAGGGTTTGAGGATTTTGTAATCAGGCTGAGGTAATAGTCTGATTTGGCTTTTCAAATTGTAAAGGTGTATCTGTTTCTCAGTTGTCTGACACCATTTTTTATTTTCCTCTGTGCGTCTGGCAACAGACCAGGCTTCGATTTTTCACAATTTTGCCAAATATACTTTTATTAAATGGTCCTAAAATTTTTGCTTGATCTACCTGTATTTGGTGTCATAAAATTCAGAAACACCTCACTCTACATGCCTGCCATAAGGAAATTAACCCTTCTTGAAAAAATCAGAAAAATTGAATTCAATTATAAACCTGTAACTCAAGAATTCTTTAGCCAAAACATTTCAAACTTGACATTCCTGTTCAGTAACACATTCTGAGGCAAACATTTGATTTTTATGTCCCTATGCACATACAAAGGGCAGAGCAACAGAAACAGAAGCTGAAAGTGCGTAAGCAGCATCTTTTTGCCAGACTACAAGTGAATATATATGGACAACAGGATACACTGAAATTTGTGTTTGCCAACAGCCAATAATCATTCAGCAGGCTTTTTGACAGACTTAACATTGACCAATCATGACGAAAACTCGGACCACTGGGGAGTGCTGTTACAAAAACTTAATATACAATCACATGTTATTACAATAATATTACAAAATTATTACAATTGTCTCCAAAAATCTATTGTATTACACTGTAAAATAAATAATTTTGTAATCTTTTCAATCTTGGTCTATCAACACTCTTTGGCCTCTCTTAGTAAATAACATGCCAAAAACATGTTGAATTGTTCACTCATTGTGTCATGTAGATCAGTCAATTTCTGAGGTCTGCACTGCTAGTTGATTTTGCTATAGCTCAACAAATATCGATCAGATCATCTCTAAACTTTGACTTTTTATTCAAATTGAGACTCTATTGGTGTTGGCCAATGTTGGTCCAGATTGGCCTTTAGATTGACCACTCAAAAACATAAAATCAATAAAAATGCTATTACAATGTCAACAGAAACAATTGGAGCCATGTGACTCTCCGGTTACATGTTATTTCAAGAATTGTACTGATTCTCTGGTATTTTGTCTTATTCATTCAAAGACTACATTATACAAAGACTTCTTATACAAAGGTCAAACAGTCAACCTGTCAAAAACATATTTGAATATAGTCTCTGAGTTTTTACCCCATCAGTGCAAATTTGAATGTCAGTTGAATCATAAGAACCTGAACTTTAATAATTGTTTAAAATGAGTTGGACTTTCAACACTGTCCAAATATATGTGTGCAACACATATTGCAAAAATCACATATCACACAGTTCTAGCTCAGAAATGCTTTGTCTGCTATAAATCTTCAAAGACATGTACCATAGGGGGGGTCCTAAACAAACAGTTTAGTGGTACTGCTTTAGTGGAAATGCTTTGACCAGTTGCTCTACAACTTCACAGACATATGTGGTCATAGAAAATGATCAAGGTTTGGTGGTACTGCAGTAGGTGGCACAATAACAAGCAAAGACCTGCAAAAACAGACATAAAAGCTGTTTGATTGACATGAAAATTGGCTTGGTTCTAGGCAAGTACAGATTTTGCTGGGGTAGGAAGTTTTTGCTAGTTATAGTGCCAAATAGCAATGCACTACCACCAATCTCTGGTTTTGGATAATTATTTACTTACATACATCATAAGCTGTTTTAGGACCAGATTTGAGACCAGATATCAGATATAAACTGTAGGAGTAGTATAAAATGTGTCATTTTCAAACAATGCATATTTGTAAAAAAAAAATGTTAGACATTTCTAAATGACAAGCATGTGCACAGTTATCCAACACATTATAGTGCATTATCTGATGCCAACTAATCACCAGAACAGTATGAGCAATATGCCTAATTTGGGCTGTGCATTCTGTTTCAGTACGAAAAAAGAATAATAATAATAGAAGTAAAAGAAGAAAAATCTTGACAATTCCAATAAAAATTCAACAGGATTGTTCTAATAAAATAAATAATAAAACAACAGGATTCCAGGACTTAAGTGCTTGAACCCCTAAAAATCCTAACAAAAACAATAGGGTTCCCTGAAAATGTAGCTGCAAGTGGCCATTATCAGGATCCAAGCACATATTAGCCCAATCAGGTCCAATATGTCAGTATTGTGTGTATTATATACAGATGGATAAAATCATGTGCATAAAGAAACACAGGAGAAGAAAAATAAGAATAAAGATAAGAATAAACCTATGTAGTATAAACAGTATATTTACACATTACTTTACACCATGTCTACATTATACATACATTATTGCTCTTATATTTTCTGTGTTTATAGAAACTATAAAAATGTTTGTATTGTATGTACATGCACTGGGTATAGAATTAAGTGTAGCTGTAGTGTGAGAAGGCAGGACAGTCTTTAGTGGGTGCAGTGGGAGGGTCTTTAATGGTTGTAGTGTAACTGAGCAGCTAGTTGAGCGAAGTGCAGGTGCAGAAAGAGTTTATGTGGTGTAAAGGTGTGATGGTATGATGAGGCAGGTGAGATGAATTGTGATTGGCTGTGGACTGGAACACTGCGCTACTGAGTGTTTAGCAACCTGGTGGCCTGGGGGAAGAAGCTGTCTCAGAACCAGCAGGTTCTGGTCCTCATGCCTCATATACTGTATCACTGGGCATCACTGGGCAGCTTTGAGGACAGGCAGCGGCCTGGTGCACACCACTGCAGATCTTTCCTCTTGAGAGCAATGCATTTCCCATTCCAAGTGATGCAGGCCATCAGGATGCTCTCCAATGTGCAGGAATAGAACATCCTCAGGATATGGGAATTCAGACCAAACCTCTACAGCCTCCTGAGGTAGAAGAGGCACCATTGTGACTTCTGGAAGTAGCGCTGTTGTTCCGTCTAGAAGAGGCATTTTTGTGCCTTCTAGGATCAGCATTGTAAAATTTGAAGTCTGGTTTGTGGTGAGTGATCATCAGTTTAATTTGTAGAAATATTTGTCAGTTGTAGATAGGGGTAATGACAACATTCCATGCAATTAAAGTGACAAACACACAATTAACAAAATCTACAAAAACTAGAGGGAGCTCTTGACATGGCAGCTATGCTCGGTTGGAGCAGCAGAACACTCTTCCTGCCCTGCCCCCCTCCCCCTTTTGCTTCTCACACATGTGAACTCAGGACCCTGTGAACTCAAGCCAATCAGCACCGACACCATCAGTTTGACCAGTCTATAAGCTTTATCATAGACCATTATCAATGTCTTTCATTGGTGGTACTGCATCACTAGGTGGCTCTATACTAAGCAAAACACTACTCAAAGCTGTCCAATTGACATGAAAATTGGCATGGTTCTACAAGATGATGTCCTGGACTGGTATACATGAGCCTACATACATGGTATACATGTCAAGTTCAAAAAATATTGCTGCTATCAGCCTCTCAGATTTGAGCAGGTACTTTACATGTACACATGTAAAATCTACATATACACAAACTACACATAATATGGGTTTTGTTCCAGGAATGGGTCACATAGTGACATATTGGGCCTCACATGTGCTTGGGTCCCAAAAATGGCAGCTTGTGACTATATTTATTCATGCTCTGTGACATCAGTTGTGAAAAGTTGATTTGATTTGAAATTTGGATTAAACAAACTTATGACATATATGATGCGAAATTGCAAAGGAATTGTGGATCCATCAAATAACGCACAAATTGCAGGCAGTTCATTGGCTTGAAAGGCCAACCCAATACAGGAAGTGGATATATCTTGCTGAATTGTTGTTTGATCCACCTCAAATTATGCATTGTTAGTAATGGCTTAGTCTTGATTACAAAAATGAGACAGATTTTAGTAGGATTCATTTGGGTTTGACTGAATGTCAGTATGATTTTAGTGGGGTTTTCATCAAATTTCCTCTATAATTTGTTAAGGACAACACCTGATGTTAAATTGTGAAGGAATAGCGATTGGTCAAATGATATTGCAATGGCTGGCAACTGATTTAATTAACTGAAACGTTAATTAGGCCCTGAGCATAGAGCCTGAGGCATCAACATTGGTGAAAATAAAATACTTACAGAGAGCTTAGTTCCCCCAAATGCACAGAATCATTGGGATGAAGGTATTCCAATATTCACCAAATTTGGCGTGTTCGTAGAATTCCACCCAACAGGAAGTTGGCCATTTTGAATTTGCCATTTTGAACTTTGAAACCTACCCATGGTGTTTTCAGGCACTTACATCATTTAAAAACATGACACGTGAAGTACAAATTGTATGTACTATGCGATTATAGTGCACATTGGGATATTGCTGTCTCAATACCTCTATAGCACCATCTACTCTGCAGATGCATGTATGAAATGGTTGGATTCTTGAAAACTCATGTGGTGCACTAAAATCTATTGGTTTGTATTAGCTTTGCCCACAAGTTTTTGTATATTTTTCATGAACTCCTAGAATTTTCATCAGATTTCTGTGTAAACTCGGCGGAAATTTTATGATGTGAAATAAACTAAAGGAATTGATGATTTGTCAAACGATGTTGCAGTGACGGGCAATGATTCACATGATATGCAACACTAGACAAAATGGAAACAGTTTTTCATGAATTTCATGAAATTTGGGCAGAACATGAATGATGATCTGACACATCTATTCACATCTTATCTATTGGTATATGTGACTTTGCCCAACAGGGTGTCAGCCATTTTGGGTTTTTATTTTACAAAATCTTTCAAACTCTTTCTAGATAATTTATCATATTCTCTTAAAATTTGGATAAATTTCAGACATACCTGATGCTCAATCGCAAAGGAATTATGGCTTCATAAAACAGTGCCTGAATAACAGGCAGTTCAATGGCTTGAGATGTTATGCCAAAACAAGAAGTGGATGTCTTGCAGAATCTTAGTTTGATCAACCTCAAATTATGCATGGTAACTAATGGATAGGTCCTGATTACAAAACTGTAGTTACTTCGAGTCAAAGTTCTAGTGCCACCTATTGTAAGTAATGGTTATTACAGATTTTAGTAGGCTTATTAGTATTTGGGTTTGACTGAATGTCAGCTGGAGTAGAGTTGTCATTAGATTTCCATGCAATTTGAGAAGAATTACATCCCAGACACTCATGAAGTTAAATTGTGAAGGAATAGTTGATTGGTCAAATGATGTTGCGGGTGTGTAACAGGGTGTAAACAAGCTTCAGACCTATGTGATGATATATCATGAGGGGTTTGTGGATATGTCAAATGAAGCCCAATTTGTGTGCAGTTGAATAGTTTGAGATGCCACGCCAATACAAGCAGTGGATATATCTTGCTTATTCTTGGTTTGATCAACCTCACATTATGCATGGTTACTAATAGCTGAGTCCTGATTACAAAAATGTAGTAACTTTGAGTCATAGTTCTTCCACCACCTATTGAAGTCATGATTATTACAAATTTTGGTAGGCTTATATGAGTATATGGGTTTGACTGAAGATCACTTGGATTTTTGAATAGAGAGATTTCCACAAAATTAGTTTAGAATACACCTCATTTAACCTGTTGTTAAATTGTGAAGGATTTTTCAATTGTTCAAATTAAATTGCAAAATATATGCAATACTAGATGAAATTAAAACATTAACATGGCCAGAACACAGTTTCTTAGAAATGGTTTAATCATAAGAAACATCCTTACACACATTTTCACTATTGTTATGGTCACTCTGTCATTGGCCATTCTGGAAATTGGGCCTTTACACATTTTTTAACTTGTCCTTGACAAATTAATGGTGGACAGGTCAATCAAGGACTGAATAGAATGGATCAGTCCTGTTTCTAGAAATATAGTTAATGGAGTCATAGGTATAGCGCCATAAGTTGGAAGTCACTGTTACTGCAGGTTTCATATTGGGTATTGAGTATTGGGGTGTGACTGAAGGTAATTTTTTGTTTGCCCCAAGCATGTCTTGCACTGTTCAAGGGAGGACCCCTCATTATTGTTTTTCATCAGTTTGTTCATTTTTGAGGCATTTTCAATGCTTTAGAAGTCACCACTTTTGGCAAAAGACTATAGTCAAAAATGTTACGGTGCATGGGCTTGGGTGTGGTTCAGCAGCTCCAGAGCACTGCCAAACATAAACAATGATTGGGATGAAGGTGTTCGATTATGCACCAGTTTTAGTGTGTTCATAGAGCTCATAATAAATTGCCAGGATTACAATTTTATTTTGGACTCAGGAATTTGGCCATTTTGGTTTGAATGTGCTATTTTGAACCCTACTCGCCGGGTTTAGAGACACATAGAACACTCGAAAACTCATGAAACCTGACGCATGAACTACAAATAGAACTCACTAAATGATAGTGTATGATATTCCTGTCTCCTCGGCTCTATAGTGCCACTGCACTGCTTTGTGGGGGCCAATTGGAATCAACAAAAGTTAACAGGCATCCTCCTGTCATTTAAAATGCCATTTTAAATCAACCTTTCCAATTCGGTAAACGATATCAAAAATATTGACAGGAAGGGTCTACAGATACAGACAAGACTAAGATGAATGTGATTTTGGGGGGTGGGGAGTTCAGCAGAATGACTGAATTTGGGCTAGGAGGAGATGGGAGGAGATTAAACAAGCATTTTGAAGATAGAACTTAAGTGGCAAGTTTAGTAAGAAGTTCATGCTTGTACGTTAATATAAAATGTTATGTTTTTTAACGAAATCTATACCTGTAATTGGGCAGTTTTGGCAGCAGTGGCAATGTAGAAGTATGAATGTATTGACATGACATTACCACCTGAACATGCCCCAAGTCTGACTGAATAGCAAAACATTGTGTGGCATGGCTGCATTTAATAGGGGAACAGGAGTGAAACAAGCAATTATCTGCTCAAATGTAAGAGAACTGGATTCAAGAGTGATCTATTCAAAAATCAACAAAGACCCAATGGTCTATGGACATCTATATGTGGCAGGGAATCGGGTTTCTTTCCAATTATATGTACATATTTTTATGAGTATATATATGTATGTGTGCTGAAGAAATACACTAAGCCAATGGCCCTGGTCCAGGAGTACCCACTGCCCTGCTTATTTAGTGTTTCCTTACTGTAAAACACACAGTTCAGCTTAGAAACAGCTAGTCAGTTATTTCATTAATTACATCAGGTGTGGAATTTGTGGAAACTCTAAAACCTCTGGACTGTGGTACTCCATGACCAGAACAGATAACCACTGTACCTAGCTAAGTAGAAGATCTCTTCTCACATGTTACCATTAAATATGACACATAACAAGCTATTCTGGTCATACTGATATTTAATATTTCTGTGTTCCAAATATAACCTCTAAACCTACAATGTTACCTTACTCTGTCGAGTTATATTATTTTAATGCAAACAGTGCTTAGCTAGCTAGCTAACATCTCACCACCCCCTTGATATAGAACAAGACATAATGGACTTTTTTTTTTAAATGAATGCAAACAAAAACGTCCACAGCATATAAATGTAAATAAAGATGTTGGATACACTGCACACTTTTAATCACACATCGGAACTTGAAGATTAAATGTTTCATGCTGAAAATGTTTACATATTGTGTAAATAATTGAGAACAAAATGACAGCAGTCAATGGAAACCAAAATAATCAGATCATGGAGGGCTGGACTCAAATTCATGCCGAAATTCAAAGTAAAACATTTAAATGACTCATCCAATTTCTGAGAATTTTATTATGGCAACTCAATGTTATTAAGTACTGTGTATGGCCCCCACATGCCTGTATGCACTACCTACATGTCTGGGCAGGATCATGATCAGAGGGCAGATGTTGTCCTGGGGGATGTCAGCCCAGGCACCTATTGTGACTTTTCACCAAAGCAGATGAACTTGATTCACAATTGCTTATGTTTCCTAAATAGGTGGCTCTTTTCTTTAGATTTAGTGGTCTGTAAAAGGGCAGCATTGAAATTCTGCTGAATCAGTTTGTACAGTCAATCGCTCAACAGTGCGTTCACATTTTTGATGATTTGTTGATGCATTCACACAGAATGCTAACACTGCCACTCCGTGGGCATGACTACAGTGCATCCCACCAGCTGTGACATTACGTACATACCCTTTGTTTAAATTATGAAGATGACACAACAAAATCACTTACAAGGTTTGTCAATGGATCACATGCAGCGTATCAGATTTCATCTGGACAAGCAGTAGTAGTGAAAGGCAATACTCTCTAGTCAATAGGTTACATGATCATTGATCAATTCTTTACAATAATTGCTGAAGGTAAGAGTGGCAGTCATTCTTTGCACAAATTCATTCACAAAATATAAATGAAATTGAAACGAGACAGACATATACATACGGTTCTTGCTCGTGATGGCTAATGTTACTCAAACTTGTCATGTAAAGATCATACTGTCATTACATGTGTATTTATTTTTTGTTTTGACATGACCAACATTTCTTCAGATCTGTCCATTACATTTTTTGGCCTGTGGTTAAATGCAAAGTAGGTAATTGTACGCTATTGGGTCTACTGCTAGACATTCTTGCTGACCATTTGCAATGAACATCAAAGTACCATTAAATGAATGTCTGCAAATGTATCTGTTAATATGACCTAAGCTTCATGAATTTTGTCTATTTAGGTTTGAAAAGCGAGCTTGAAGCTTCACCTAGACTGACTGAGTAAATGATTATACAAAACTTTTTTTTATTTATTTACTTATGTCTACAAATGCTAACTACATGTCACATACTTCATTTGTTGTTTAAAGACTGGTTTTGAGATGACTGGATGTAAAATCTAGGACTAGTTTGAAATGCCCAATTGTAGAAAAATGGAACTAACTGAATGGCATGCATTTGCAAAGTAGTCAGGCTCACTGTATTAGCTGATGTGAACGTTTATCACTTGAAGGGTATGAGATATTTAGTCCTTTTAGTAAGCAGTGCCCCCCAGTGGCAAATACCTGTTATTTCAGTTGTTAGTAGAGTGTCTACACCTGGAGAGATGCAAGTTTTGTGGTTATCTGCCAGTTCTAAGGCTCCCAAGCACCTGTTGAAATAATCTGGCGAACATTTTCTGCTCATTATAGTGCCACCTAGTAACACAGTTCAACCACACGGTCTATATTCTTCCTAGGGTACAGTGCTTTGCCAAAGTATTCACCCTCTTTTTTACCTATTTTGTTACATGACAACCTGTATTTATTCTTTTATCTGAATTTAATGTGATGCATGTTCGTGAAGTGAAATGAGAAATGTGTATTATAAAAATATTGGGAATTAAAAATAATGAAAATTGGCTTGTGCTTATGTATTCCCCCGCTTTATGAAACTTCTAAATAGTTCAAGTGCAACCAATTACCTGCAGAAGTCACATGCTGAGTGAAATGAAGCACCTGTGTGTTATCTAAGTGTCAAATGATCTGTCAAGAAGCAAAATCATCACACTTTGAGTGTGAAGTTCTTTCAATTGTTGTTTGTTTGTGGAAAACGTTAATCAGAGACATGCGACAAATCTTTTTTTTTTTTTTTTTTTTTTTTTTTTCAAATTACAACCTTTTGGCATAAAAAAAAAAAAAAAAAAGAAATAGAACTCAGTCACAATTGCTTTTAGATCAAGTAGAGGGGAAAAAATATGGAATCACTAAATTCTGAGGAAAATATGGAATAGCTTGTAATTTGCAGTTCTAAAACAAAAACCTGCATTAGATTAAATGAGAAATAAGTGAGTGGAAACTGAAGTCAATATACAGTGGGGAAAATAAGTATTTAGTCAGTCACCAATTGTGCAAGTTCTCCCACTTAAAAAGATGAGAGAGGCCGTTAATTGACATCATAGGTAGACCTCAACTATGAGAGACAAAATGAGAGATGAGAGAAAAAATCATTTTGTCTGACTTTTAAAGAATTTATTTGCAAATAATGGTGGAAAATAAGTATTTGGTCAATAACAAAAGTTCATCTCAATACTTTGTTGTATATCCTCTGTTGGCAATGACAGAGGTCAAACGTTTTCTGTAAGTCTTCACAAAGTTGGCACACACTGTTGCTGGTATGTTGGCCCATTCCTCCATGCAGATCTCCTCTAAAGCAGTGATGTTTTGGGGCTGTCGGCGGGCAACACGGACTTTTAACTCCCTCCAAAGGTTTTCAATGGGGTTGAGATCAGGAGACTGGCTAGGCCACTCCAGGACTTTGAAATGTTTCTTACGAAGCCACTCCTTTGTTGCCCTGGCAGTGTGCTTGGGATCATTGTCATGCTGAAAGACCCAGCCACGTTTCATCTTCATTGCCCTTGCTGATGGAAGGAGGTTTGCACCCAAAATCTCACAATACATGGCCCCATTCATTCTTTCATGTACACGGACCAGTCGTCCTGGTCCCTTTGCAGAGAAACAGCCCCAAAGCATGATGTTGCCACCCCCATGCTTCACAGTTGGTATGGTGTTCTTTGGATGCAACTCCGCATTCACTGTCCTCCAAACACGACGAGTTGTGTTTTTACCAAATAGTTCTACTTTGGTTTCATCTGACCATATGAGATTCTCCCAATACTCTTCTGGAACATCCAAATGCTCTCTAGCAAACTTCAGACGTGCCTGGATATGGACTGGCTTAAGCAGGGGGACACGTCTGGCACTGCAAGATCTGAGTCCCTGGCGTCGTAGTGTGTTGCTGATGGTAGCCTTTGTAACGTTGGTCCCAGCTTTCTGCAGGTCATTCACTAGATCCCCCCTTGTGGTTCTGGGATTTTTCCTCACCGTTCTTGTGATCATTTTGACCCCACGGGCTGAGATCTTGCGTGGAGCCCCAGATCGAGGGAGATTAGTAGTGGTCTTGTAGGTCTTCCATTTTCTAATTATTGCTCCCACAGTAGATTTCTTCACACCAAGCTGCTTGCCTATTGCAGATTCAGTCTTCCCAGCCTGGTGCAGGTCTACAATTCGGTTTCTGGTGTCCTCCGACAGCTCTTTCGTCTTCACCATAGTGGAGTTTGGAGTGTGACTGTTTGAGGTTGTGGGCAGGTGTCTTTTATACTGTTAACGACTTCAAACAGGTGCCATTAATACAGGTAATGAGTGGGGGAAAGAGGAGCCTCTTAAAAAAGAAGTTACAGGTCTGTGACGGCCAGAAATCCTGCTTGTTTGTAGGTGACCAAATACTTATTTTCCACCATTATTTGCAAATAAATTCTTTAAAAGTCAGACAAAATTATTTTCTCAATTTTTTTTTCACATTTTGTCTCTCATAGTTGAGGTCTACCTATGATGTCAATTACAGGCCTCTCTCATCTTTTTAAGTGGGAGAACTTGCACAATTGGTGACTGACTAAATACTTATTTTCCCCACTGTATGTGACAGAACTGTAAGAAATTGCATAAAACAAATGGGATTTACATACAGAAATGCCAAACGATAGCCATCATTAATGCCTAAACAAACAAGAACAAGGTTACAGTGGGCTAAAGAAAAGCAATTACACACTGTGGATGAAAGTAATCGTCAGTGATCAATCTTGAATCTACATTGGGCAAGGTGATGATGCTGGAACATTTGCATGGTGCCAGTCCAAATAAATTTATAAAGGTGAAGAAAACATGTACATTGCCATATGGGGCTGCAGGCCAGGTAAAGCACAAGTGAGACACAGATGAGTCTACATAGAAATGTTGGACACTACTTTTAGTCCATCAACTGAAAGGATGTTTGATTCCAGACAGGCTCCAACCTGCAAAGCTGATCTGGCAACAGCAATAAGAAGCAGGGATGGATTGATGAATACTGTTTGTCTGTCCATGCCGCAGAGATTTCTAGCCGGTATAACATTCAGAGGTGGTGCAACAAATACTAGAGTGGTGTAGTGCTTTTCTCATGATACCGTAATATTTTCCTCAGAATTTATTATTTCCATATTTGTATTCCACTACTTGAACTAAAAACACATTTGTGACTGACTACAATTTTGTGACTGACTACAATTACATTTATTTATTTTTAATAGTTTCTTAATGCCAGAACTTTGGAATAAAAAAATGTGGCATGTCTCTTATGATTTACCTTTTTTCTACTAAATTTAACAATTGAAAGAACTTCCTCCAACAGTGGTGATTCCATCATTTTTACCAGTTGTTGTACACACCTTTTTTGAATGGCCTCAGAGGCTGCAATACCATTAAGCAAAGACGCACCACTAACTAAACCACACCATGAAGACTAAAGAGATCACTAAACAAGTCAGGGACAAAATTGTTGAGAAGTACAAGTCAAAGTTGGGTATTAAGAAAACATTCAAATCTCTGATGCCCTGTAGTACCATCAAATCCATTATCATCAAATAGAAAGATGATGATACAACAAACCTGCCAAGAGAGGGCCGACCAGCAAAACTCTCACCAAAGCAGACCAAACATAACCCTGAACAAGCGCATATGACCACAATGTCATACACTTAATCAAATTAATCAATTTTATTTCCAGATTGTGAGGTAGCAAAACATGAAAAATGACAGTGAGATTGAATATTTTTCACCTGCCACTGTACATACCAGTGTTGTTGGGGAACAATCAGGCAAAACATCTGAGTTTGAGCTGTTTATGCATGTTTTTGCAACATATGCTCCACACAGATTTCTGGGTGGGACCTGTGTGCTAAACAGTGTTGAAATTCCACCATTGGATGATAATACAGTTCAGGTCATTTGGATTCATTTGACACCAAATTTGTGCAGATTAGGTGAAAACCCAGGGGCTAGTTGGCAATCAAAATGTGTATGTGTTTACATATTATGCAAACTAGCTGAAAATCTAAGTGGATGGATTTATATGGTTTTTGAGGCTTGAGACATGTAATTAGATTTGTTCTCAGATCTACGGTACAACCACAGTAACAACTTGATGTCCACATGTATGCCTGGTCTTGTGGTTCCAGTAATCATTTTTCCTCACAGTTCTTTAAAAAAATCACCCATAATTTTTGTCGACACTAGGAGGGTAAGGACAAGCAAATGCTTCCTCCAATACATATGACATCACCCACCTCCTCTTTTCAAACTGCCGCCATTTGCATCTTCACCAGACAGCCAGTGCACTTGTGCACTTGGTGGAAAGTCCCGGGTCCACAGCTCCAATACAATGGCTAACAGACTCACTCAACGCCAATTTTGCTCTCCCTCTAACTCCCAATAGCAAGAAGCAGGATTCAAACCTGTGATCCTCAGATGATAGTGGTAGTGCTTTAAACCATTGAGCCACTCAAAGCCCAAAGGACCAGTTCTGATGCTCACAAAAGACCGAAACTACACCAACAGCAAAAACTAACCAATGTACTTTGATCACTGGTGTACAAATCACACTATTCATTTAGATTTTCTTATTGCAGTGTTTACTTTAAAAAATGTTTTCCACCAGCACCTGAACATTTAAGTTACATACATAAAGCAGAGTGGAATATTCTCATTTAAGCTGCAAAGTGCTTCTCTGATGCCCTTTCTAGTAGGCAGATCAAACAAAACTGATTTTGCACACAGAAATTTCCACACAGAGAAATTAAAAAAGGAAGATGTGTGGAAAAGAGCTAAATGTCATGTAAATGTTTGTAAGCATGTCCGTCTGCTGCTGCACTGTGCATAAATAATAAGTAAACTTCAAATTGAGAATGAGAATGTCAGTGTTTTCTGGTGACTGCCTGGGAAGTTGCTGGATGACACTGCTCCTGGGAGATGGAGAAGTCAAAAGGTTTGTAGTTTTCTGCAAAGCCATAAAGCTTCCTTAGAGCCACACGTGCTGCCTCATCCTCCGCAGCCAATACAGTCTCTCCAGGCCCCTGAGCAATCAGCTTTTGATCACTGAGAAAAGCAGACAAAAGATATGTGAGGGATACAATGGAACTGTGGAATTTTAGAAGCTTTGCATTATGTATGACATAGGTCCAAACATAAAACAAGAATGGTACCACTTTTTCTTCAGAAAAAGAGAACAAGCAATTTTATTGTGGACAAATGCAAATAATACCACCACTGCATTGCAGTTTCATCACATTTTAACAAAGAACAGCTGTAGGTTTAATACAAGTACACCAAAATGTAGACAAAGTGAAACCTAGACTAAATTTCAATGTTGACTGAGAGGACATTTAAAATTGTCCACACAATAATATAACAATTATTCTTTGGTACTAGCCAAGGGTTTTGATTGAAACTGTTCAGCCTGATGGGTGGTACACCAGTAGTTTGCACATTATCGCAGACATTTCACACAAACACTATATGCATAATAACAAAAGCCCCATTCCAATTGGCTGCTGTCACTCTAGTAACCATTCAGTCCTCAAATGTTAACTGTTTCCAGTGCTAAGGGCAGATAAAATAAACTGATCGATTTTTTTGGACTAATGTGTGGAATGTCTTTTTTTAAAGCTTTAGCAGAAAAGTTAAATGAGCATGTTTGACATTTAATTCTTTGTTCTGTAATGTTCTGTTTTTAGAGCAGGACATACAAGTTCTCAGAAAGGAATAACACTAATCTCTTAGAAGCCTACCAGCATCAAAAAGAACATTAAATGTCAACACCAAACATGCTTATCATTTACCTTGTCTGCTAAAACATTAAAAAAAAGACAAATTAAATTCCGCACATTAAGCCAAAACTTCTGCCCTGTTGTCAAATTCAAATTCATTGTTGCATTAACAATACATGAAGATGAACTACTCAGTAATGCAGTAAGACTAATTATGTTGGGCAGAATACAAATATTCTTGGAAATGTTTTCTTTGTATCAATTTCATCATAGGAATAATTTGAAAGAGAGAAAGAAAATTAGATATTGATTATTATATACATGTTTAGCCTATGGTCTCTCTCTCACACACACACACACACACACACACACACACACACGAACATGTATACATATAGGTAATTCTAAGTGTACATTTGTTATAGTTTTCAAATATTTTAGACAGTTGAAAATATAGTATGTGTTAAAAAAAGAATCATTTACAGCACCATCCATAATTATTGGCACCCATAGTTAATGTGTTAAAAGCCTTAAAATATTAATTTGTTTTATTGCAGAAGCATAATCTTACTCAGATAATTAGAAAAAAAATCTTCAACTCAAGTGAAAAAAGAAAGAAAAAATCCTCACTAAGAAATAAAATGACCTGTTCCACAATTCCACAATTATTGGCACACTTAACAATTTCTTGGAAATAAATGTATTTGAACATGTCATTTATAGTGTAGTTTATAAAGTGGATTAAAGTATCTAGGAACCTTTAATAAGTAATTCATCACTTCCTGTTTCCCTGGAGTAGAAATATGGTGTTCCACAGAGGCCTATTTCTCTTACTCAAACATGGGAAATACAAGAGAACACACTATTCATGTAAGACAGATGATGTATTGAACATAAATCAGGCAATCGCTACAAGAAAATAGCCACTTACCTGCAGATGCCCTTAAATACTGAGCAATCACCAAAAAGTTCAAAACATCTGGAACTGTGACAAACAAGCCTGGAAGAGGACACAAGTGTATCTTGCAACCAGCCACAGTGAGAAGGATGGTAAGAGAAGTAAAAAGTTCTCCAAAGCTCACTGTAATCAAAATGGTAGCATCTTAGGGTTACAAGGTCTTCCAAACAACCATCAGGCCCTGTCTATATGCCAACAAGCTGTTTTGGAGGCATGAATGGAGAAAGCCTTTTCTGAGCTATACTCAGAAGCATGAACAGGTGGAGTTTACTGGGATTTTTACTGGGACCATGTGCTGTGGTCAGATGAGACCAAGATAGAACTTTTTGGCAACAAACACTCTAAATGGGTCTGGTGTAACACCAAGGATAAGTGCGCAGAAAAACACCTCTTGCCCACTGTTAAGTATGGGGGAGGATTGGTGATGCTGTGGGCCTGTTTCTCCTCCAAAGCTTCTGGGAACCTTGTAAGGATACATGGGATCATGGACTCTTTGTTCATCATCATCAGAATCTGATGGCCTCTGCCCAAAAGCTGAAGACGGGTCATCACTGGGTCCCTCAACAAAATAATGACCCTAAACATGTGGCCGAATCTACTCAAAAATGGTTCACAAGGCACAAAATCAAGCTCTCTCATGGCCATCTCAGTCCTCAGACCTCACCCAATAGAAAACCTGTGGGTTGAGCTGAAGAACAGAGTGCATAGGAGAAGACACAGGACTCTGGGCGATTTAGAGAGGGTGTACAAAGAGGAATGGTCGACGATCCCTCTTTCTGTATTCTCCCATCTTGTGAACAGTTATAGGAGAAGATTAAGTACTGTCTTGTTGGCAAAAGGAGGTTGTACAAAGTACTAACACCAGGGGTGCCAATAATTGCGGCAAACATGATTTCATCCAAAAGATTTATTTCTAAATGTCTGATTCTTTTCACACAAATTAAAGTTTAGATTCTCTTTTTTGCATTGTTGTCCTGTATTATTAAAAAAAAAAAAAAAAAAAAAAAAAAAAAAGAATTCATTAGAAGCCAAAGAACACTTCTTAACCAGGGGTGCTGGAGCGCTGTAGATGCTTTGTCAGTATTTACAATTGAAAGTAATGCATCAGATAACCGCATTGAGGCAAATAACTCATGTTAAAGTGAGAAGTTTGTTTGAAATCTTAGCAAATTTATTAAGAGTAAAACACAAATATTGTGTTTGGGACATATGGGACCTTATAGAAACAGGTGTGTGCCTTTCCAAATCATGTCCAATCAACTGAATTTACCAGAGGTGTTCAATCAAGCTATATAAACATCTGAAGGATGATCAGTGAAAATTTTGATAGTCATGGAAAAGGCTGTGAACACTTATGTACATGATATTTCAAACAAACTTGTGGGGTATTATGCGTAGAATTTTGAAGGAAAAATGAATTTAATCCATTTTGGAATAAGGCTGTAGCATAATGTGGAACATTGTGAATATTTCCAGACTGCACTTATATACTTGACTGGGTCTCTGTTCCAGTAAAGTGGTACAATGGTTGAAATAATCACATGAATATGGTCACATTCTGAAAAACGAATTATTACAAATACTTATTAGAACCAATACTCATCACATAAATTTCTACATTTGGTTGTAATATGGTTTGGGCCTGTTTTGCTGCATCTGGGCCAAAATAGCCATCATTGACTGAATACTTCTGTGAGCTGAATCTCAAGAGAACATCGGTCAGGCAGCAACACAATGACTCTATGCATGCAAATTAATTAATTTTAAGACATAAAATTAAAACTAAAAAGTTTTAGGTCACATCTATACACATCTATTCATTGATTTGTGTACAGCTGCTCAAACATTGGTTGTAAAAAGCCTTATATAAATAATTTTTGACTTTTGATTTTGGCCAAGCTTGTATCCATAATGGACAACACCTTTCACCAAATACAGGAAACAGCTGCAGCACTAGGAAAATCTTTCAGTGACAGGCTCCTCTGCAATGAAAAAAGGAGCGATACCAAAGCTCCTTTCTCCCCACTGCTGTAAGGCTTCACAGTAGAAACCCCCCCAAGCAGTGACTCAGACACACATACCGACCATACTATACCTCACTCCACCATGAACACACTATATGGACACACATCCATACCTGTTTAGGATAAGTGCAATGAGCAGTGTTCTGTGAGGTATCTACAATTACTGTGCAATAGCTAGGAAATACCAGTTCAGAAACTGTGCATTATCTATCCATACAACTATTTTCCCCTGCCAACAGATTATTTATTTCTTCAGCATCTCTCATATTTTGCATAATGTGCATATTTGTCTACTTACTATTATTTATCTTCTTACTGTATAATCTGCTGCAAATATCCTTTTGTGGGACAATAAAAGGTTCTTCTTTTATCTTGGACAGCCAGCATAAAGGAGCTAATAGGCAACCTAATCAATGGGACCAGTGGGCTGGCTGACATGGTTATACATACTGTACATGTTTGGATCACTGGCTGGGTCTTAAGCAGAATGGTGATTCCACTTTAAATTGAGACATTTGTCAGTAAAGTGCATTCATTGCCAAGATAAAATGGGATGCTCTGAAGCAGCCACATATAAGCCTTACGTTACCATATCTTCTGCCTAAGTGTGGGACTCAGAGGTATAAAATTGTGTAATTACCACCATGTTAGTGAGTTGTAATTACAACTGTAATTACATGAACAGTTCCAATGTATTACATGTATCAATCTTAAGGAAAAGGGAAAAAAAGAAATTACATTACACTACACTACATTTCTGTAAACATAGAGCCAATCCTCACACAACCACAGAAAATTCTCCCTTTAAACTTCTTCAGAAGCCCATATTGTTGGAAGACTATGTAACGAAGTATAGATGGTCACATGAAGTAGTCTAATGCAGTGTTTCTGAACCCTGTTCCTGGAGGCACACCTGGCCTGCACATTTTATTTTTAACACACCCCTTGCAACTCTGAAGGGCTTGTTAATGAGCTGATTAGTTGAATCAGGTGTGGGGAGCAGGGTAAGCTCTAAAACATGAAGACCAGCTGTGCCTCCAGGACCAGGGTTGGGAAACACTGGTCTAATGTCAGTTTAATGTTGTAGATATTGATTATGTAATTTTTGTTTTATTATATTGCCTTGGTCATTGCTTGTTTTATCGTTGAAGCAGGCCTATAGTAAAAGAATGAAGAGATTCATGTAGAAAATTTATACTGATTATAATACTTTTTTCCTGTTTGTGAGAGGGAAAAGGTGTTCTAAATGTCCTCCTCAAACCTCCAGTAATTTTAAGAGGGACAAAAAAAAACAAAACAAACTGAAGTAGTAAGTGTGGAGCAGAGGAATTGTAGTTGTTCTGAACAATCCCAGTTGTTTTGTTCCTAATTGCTTAATTAAATTTAACTAAATCTTGCCTTTAAGGCTGCTATGAGCTTAGTTTAAAGTTTTAAGCTAAAGGGTGAAATTCCCCACTATATTTAAAGTTCCAATTTAAATGACATTTTTTTTTGACAATTTTGAGTATCTCATAAGATATTCACAGTTACAAGAGATACTTGCACATTATAAAACCTAGTAATTTATTCAGAGATTTAATCATACTGTGAACGAATCTGCACATGAACAGAGAAGGACAAATAAATGCAAGATAACAAAATCAAGGCACTTTAGCAACGATTCAACTAGATTTATCAAAAATGGCACAAACAAGCCAAATCCACCAAGAAGCAATTGTTACAATGCTCAGAAGCCTTATCTGAAAATCTTCTGAATGACATCATGGGTGATGTCAGAGACCGTTGTGCTGACTCCCAGCACATTTATGAAGTGTTACATATAATCACACCTGTGTTATATATAATCATCTGTGCTTTTATCACATCTTGAGTGGATTACTATAAAGCACTGGATTTTGGAATTAATGAAGCATCTCTTACATGCCTGCAGTTACTTGAAAATGCTGCAGCCAGATTATTAACTGTTACCAAGAAAAGGGAGTACTACAGGTGCATTATTGAAAGTATTCTCACCAGTTCCATCACAGTCTGGTTTGGAAACTGCTCTGCCCAGGAATGGAAGTAGGGTGATTAGCTCAGGTGGATAGATCAGAAAATCTCAGGAATGGCCCTTTCACCCACTGATGACATAACCACTCCAGGCTCCTCAGGAGGTCCCACAAAAATCAAGACAAATCTCATCCACAACACTACATCTTCACACCTCTCCCATCTGGTGGATCATACAGGAGTGTCAAACCAAAAACCATCAGACTACTGAAACACCCCCAGGCCAACAGGGCTCTGAACTCCAAAGACACACACACCTGAGGGCCCCCTCCCTAAAGTACTATTCCATTTCATCTCATGCTCCTCTGACATGAACCCAACCAGAAGTATTAATCTTCATTTATTGCTGTCTTAAGAAGACATAATGGCCACCAGAACATTACAAACAGTTCACTGCTCATTGCCCTATTTGAACAGTTCACTGGTGATTTCAAATATGCCACTATGCATGTGTACTAAATTTTTGTGGTAATTGTTATTTAGTACTTTTAGTAGTCTGGGAGTGTAAAGTAAGAATTTCATTGCACACTGTAACTACTTGTTACAGCTATCATTGTATATATTGTTCCTCCAAGCATATCATCAGGGATGTGGAATAACGGTCAATGAACTGCAAGCTAATTGATGGTGGATCCATTAGCAAGTACAGTATTTAACCAAAGAGTTTTGGATTTGATGAAAAAAGGAATTTGTATTCTGACATTTTTGTCTACAATCAAGACAAAAATGTCAGAAGAATAGAAGAAACCTGAAGGTGAATGATTTTGTGCTGTTACAAGTTGACCAAGCTGCACAAAATGAATGGAAGCTGGTTTGAACATCAGAAGTATACCTAGAGTCAAAGGATCGGGTGAGAAAGGTCAGTTTGAGGGTTAGTAACACCACATTTGATGGCAAAGGTAAATCTACTACAAAAACAGTGCTCCTAGACAGACCCGCACACAAGTTTGTCACTTTATTTGAACCAGATCAAGATGCTTAATGCTTTTCTTGACATTCTTTTCTGAATGGTCCATGTTTTTCACAGCAGTAAGTTTGTGAAATTTGGGTGGGAGTGTTACTGTTGCCACAATCAAGGTCACAAGTTAACATAAGAGAATAATTGTATTGTAAATGTATATTGGCCAATATTCTTCATTTATATTTTGATGCTATTTTAGTTAACAGGAAATGTCTTGTCACTTCCATTGAGATGCTGCTTATGTCTGGTAAACATGACTGAATTAGATGCAAGTTGACGGTCAAATGGATAAATTTTGTTTTTTACAAATATTCACTCATTTTGAATTTGATGCCTGCAACATGTACCAAAAAGGTTGGGACAGGGGTGACAAAAGACAGAAGAAAGTTGAGTAATGCTCAAAAAACACCTGTCTGGAACATTCCACAGGTGAATGTCATTACTCGGTATAAAGGGAGCATCCCCAAAAGGCTCAGTCCTTTACAAGCAAGGTTGCTGCTTGAGCAAGTAGTCCAACAGTTTAGGAACAATGTCTGATTTTCTCCTGTCCAACAACAATGGACCACCGGATCTGGCTCTGGTGCAATGCTAGTGGCAGTCGATTACAGCAGCTCCATCCTGAGAGACATTTTTTAACCTATATTATTTTTTTACATTTATTTAAACATGTAGTTTTATATATTTTTTGTATATTTAACTGTCTTAACCCTATTCCTTCCCTTCTTCTGAGTTTTTTTTTCTGTTTAGTCACACACTTCACTTGGACTTGGAATTGAGGACAATGGAGCTCATGACACTGTACTCTCCCCCTTCCTCACAGACCAGTACAGGTCAACCAAGGAGATGGTGGTTGGACTGGAGGGCCAACACTGAGGCTGCGCACAAGAGGGGATGACCAGACTCTACTTTATGGGGAAGTTCAGTTCCTACATTGTGTGCAGCAAAATGTTTGCCATCTTCTACCAATATGTTGCAGGTGCCATCTTCTTCACAGCTGCCTGTTGGTGAAGGAGGAGACACCAAACAGCTCAACAAATAATCTAGGCTTGATCTAGGCTGGCTCTGTTCTTGGATGCGCACTGGAGTGAAGCACTTTCAGCAACCGACTCAAGATTCAGATCTGCTGTAGCAAGGAGCGATACAGGAGGCCATTTGTACCAATAGTGATCGCACTGTACAACTCCTCCTCACAGTGTTGAGACATTATTACACATTGTGCCATTAACAGGACAGGCTCACTAAATATGGCTGGACATTAATGCTCCTTATATGCATAAAATTTGCACTGACAATTTATCTACATGTACACAACAGACAGATTCACTGAATTGATGGACATTACTATTCTTCTGTTAATATATTTTTGCACAGACACTTTACTATACATGCACACAACAGTACAGGCTCACTGAGCCTTCACTTGTACTGTACTATTACTGTATTGCAACCTGCATAATGTTTATGCAATTACATAATACATATTACTTTAATTTTCATGATGGCACATTATTTAATCTGTAGATTATTTGATTAATGTATTTTAAGATATTTATTTATGCTTACTATGCCATTTCTGCTCTTTGCTGTTCATTATGATGCTGTAATATGTAGCATTCCCCTGGAATTAATACAGTTTATCTATCTATCGAATGCTTACCTGTAAAGTCCAACAAAATATAGCGGAAGGACTGTGCTGGTGCCAGAGGACTGGATGAGTCGTGGTTCAGGGGGAGGCAATCCTCTACTAGTCAGCTCTTCCACCAGCAACCCCATAGGGTTCACCACCTTCCAAATCTGAAACAATTCCTTGTCCATCAGCTGGGTCACAAAGAAGTCCTGCCAAGAAAGAAAAAAAAAAACAAAAAAAAAACAAAACAATAACATAATAGCTATGTGTGAACATAGCATGGTCACGCCATGGTGTGGGGTGTATTTTTCCAATGTTCATTTGCCTACTGCTGCTGAGGGAGTGATTTGAGACATGGACTCACAGAATTAACTCTGTGTGCTGACTTTGGAAGAGTGAAACTTTTAAACTTTAGGAGAGCTTCCACACATAGTTTAGATGAACATTAACTGAGCCAGACATGATACTGAACAAAAATTAGAAATGCAGCTCCACAGCTGAGTGACTTAAATTAAGGCCCCTCGCACCACAGTGTAGTCAAGGTTTTCCTTTCAGACAAACTCACACTCAAAACCTATGACTGTCTGCATATAATCAGCAAGATTTCGCTTACCATACCATACCACTTTATTTATAAAGCACTTTAAAACCAACAACAGGGCTGAGCAAAGTGCTGTAGAAAAAAAATTAAAAGACAAATGAAAAGGACAAAAAGAAATTTTGCAAGTTAAAAGTCAAAATCTCACACTGGGTCGAAGGCCAGGGAGTAAAAAATGAGATTTAAAATCAGCAAGTGACAGAGGCTGTCTGATGTGAAATGGCAAAGCATTCCACAAAGTGGGAGCCACATCTGCAAAGGCTTTTCACCTCGGAGTTTGTGTTTCATCTTTTGAACGTGTAAAATCATCTGGTCTGCTGATCTGAGAGAGCGAGACATATGGGTGCAGAATTTCAAACAGATAAAATGGGGCATGACCATTAAGAGACAAATCAAGTTATTTTAAAATGGATTTGTAAATGAACTGGAAGCTAGTGAAGGGAAGCTAAAATTGCACTCTCACTTGCTTGCAGCAGATAAAAACTGAGCAGCAGCATTTTGCACCAGCTGTAGGAGAGCAATGGAGGCCTGGCTAATTCCAATAGGAAATGAGTTGCAATAATCAAGGTGACACATTATAAAAGTATGTACTAGTGTTTCAAGATTTCTTTTGGACAGAAGATGCTTGATCTTTGACAGCCACCACTAACCCTAACCCATCTTCACACCTAAATTATTGTTTATGTATTTCTCATATGGGGCCAGAGAGCAGGGGACAGGTCAACACAGGGGGGTGCTACTGGTGCCACCAGGTCTAATAAACAATTTTTTAATTTCATTAAAATTCAGAAATGTTGTGCCACTCTTCCCTTGATGTCAATAAGGCAGTCAAGGAGAGGCTAGACTGAGCATATCGCAATATTCAACAGTGGAAAATAAACGTAATCATTCGCGTTACAGTGAAGAGAGTTACCAGTGCCAAATGGCAGCAGTAAAACTAGAAAAGGAAAGGTCCAAGAATGGAGCCTTGTGGTATTCCCCAAGGAATGATGAGTTAAACTCATCAATGCTGACACAGATATGAGAGGTAGGACCTAAATAACTGGAGCACTGCAACTGTGATGCCCACCTGCTCCAGCCTGGAAATAAGGATCTCATGGTCATGATCTTAAGTCAAATAGCACAAGTAGCACACAGTCACCAGAGTCAGTTGCTAACAGAACCATTAACAGAGTCTCCATGCTGTGATGAGTTTTAAACCCAACCTGAAACACTTCTTGCATGTTAATCCAGGAAGGGCATCAGTTAGGTGTACTTTCTTTTCCAGGATTTCTGACAAAAATGGTAACTTCATAATGACATGCCTCTTTCCAAGCCTTAAAAGGAACTCTCTTCCAGATTACACAAATTTATTTTATTTATAAGTCCGCTCCGTATTTCACATATGTGGAATCTTAGTAAATACCCCTCTACCTTATCCATAAATAACACAAAAGACTTCAAGCCGTCATTGATGTTTAAGGGGTAATACAAAATCAAAATGTGATTATGAATCATTCTTTTTTCTTTTTATGTGACTGACATAGCAACAGAATTAAGAAACTTAGCTCAGATGTTACTGGTTCCAAACGGGATGCATGTTTATGTCGTTTAATCAGAATTGCATGGAAACCTAGATACATCCATCAGTCTTTGCACATTCCAAAAGCTATGCCAGGTTATCTGGTCTCAAAATTCTAGGATCAGTTCAATGCCACAAGGAGCAAATTGTAGTCACTCTGTGTGCATTCTCTCACTTAAGACTCACCTATCAGTCCTACTAAATTAGGCCTGCTAAACACTCATTACTATGGCATCTATGATAAATGAATTAATCACTCTGGAAAAACTTGAACATATTTTTGCTGACTAAAGTCTGGCAACAGCCTGGGGACTATCTACACTTAAATATGTTAAGTCTATCTGGTTATTCTTTACATTACATTAAATAACCAGACAGAGACAGAGATGTACTGTGTTCAAACAGGTGGCTCCTTTACTTGTTTGTTCAGCCCATTACATAACCCAGCAGTCAGTGTATCACTACAACTACGGCAGAACAGAAAATACATACAAAATACATCACATTCCTCCACCCCTAAATGAAAAGTTTTTTTTTTCTTTTTCCAAAACTTAGTAACGTCTCTGCGTTGAATCAAGTCCCATCTTACAAAACTAACAAAAATGAGTCCAACATGAACAAGTCAAACTATTTATTGCCTACAGGGCTGAGTAGACTGCTCAATCCCTGACCTAACCATGGGGATTTTTCTGCCCCATCTTGCAGGTTAAGCACTAAGTCAATTTAGAAGGTGGACGTCGTTCTCTTACAGGATACGGCCGTTCACTACTTGGCACTGGGGCACAGGCACAGAACCAGAGGTGTTGTCTCCTGTTCTTCCATCAGGTGTCTGCTGACATGAAGATGGTGAAGGCAGCTGCATGTCAAGCTCGCTGATTTGTGGAGAACTCTGAGATCCTTGCAACAGCTGATCTGCATGACGTCTCCAAACAGCATCATCAGTATCATCAGTTGTTTTGACGGTGTATGACACAGGTCCAGTTTGCGCAATTACAGAACCTGGAACCCATTTTGGTCCTGAGATATATTTGCGTGCAAGCACATTCTCCCCTGAGACACTCTGCATTTTGCTCTCCTCTCTCTCCTGTGAATCTGTGCTTGTTGTTGATGTCGAACTACATCTTTGACACTGAAAAGTCTCAACAGGTCAAATTTGGTGCGCAATGATCTTTTCAGCATCAGAGTAGCTGGAGAAACTTTGGTTGTGGCATGGGTGGTGCTTCGATATGACAGCAAAAAGCCGTTCAGACGCTGGTGAAGTGTTGCTTGTCCTTGAGATGCTTTTAGTGCATGCTTCATGGTTTGTACCATCCTTTCTGCAAGCCCATTTGTTGATATGGTGCTGATTATGTGTTGCACCCCATTAGCTTGCAAAAAAGAAGCAAATTCTTGTGACACAAATCGTGGCCCATTGTCACTAACAAGTTGCTCAGGGTAGCCAAATCAGCTAAACATCTCTCCAAGTTTCTCTATTGTCTTTGCTGTTGTGGTCGATCGCATGATGGTAATTTCAGGCCATTTGCTGTGTGCGTCTCCCTCTACTAGAAACATCTTTTCCTCAAACGGACCAGCAAAATCCATGTGAATGCGCTGCCAAGGGTTCTCTGGCCAATTCCATGGATGTAAGGGTGAAAGTTGTGGTACGTTTCTGATTCTCTGACATGAAGAGCAGGACTTGGTGTCCTTATCCAGGCCAAGCCACCATAAGTAGCTCCTTGCTACCTCCTTCATCCGCACCATACCACAGTGACCTGAGTGTAATTGCTGTAGTACCACCTTTCTCAGTGCTGTTGGAATAATAACTCTCCTTCCCCATACCTGAACAACCCTTTGTGTCACAATTGTGAGTAGCTCCCTACAGCTCTCGTCCACCTGCATCTGCAGATAAGCCTGTGAGAAATCAATTTTACTGAAGCACTGACCTCCAGCCAGTCCTGCAAAAGAGGTCATCGACAGTACTGGATTCACTGTGACCTTGAAATCACCACAGATTCTGATTCTTACTCACACCAAAATGTTGTTATTTTTCAGGGCCTCTAGTGCTGCTTCTACTTTTGGCTTAACTGGATATGGTACAGGTCGAGCCTTTAAAAACCTGGGTTTACTATGAGGTTTGACATCCAGTTTCATTGTAATTCCTTTCATGGTGCCCAGCTCATCCTTTAACACTTCTGAGTGTATGTCTAACACAGCTGAGAGGCCAGTGACACCTTTGGACACCAGACGAACTGAGGGCCAATCCAACTCAATCTTCTCTAACCATGAGAGGCCAAAGAGTGCTGGGTAGTTGCCTTTAACAACGTAGAGTGGCAGCTTTGCGGAATGACCATTTAACTGGACGTCTACATCAACTACACCATTAATGTCAACACGGTCTTCAGTGTAGGTTTTTAACATAACGATGGTAGGTTCTAAGGGCACATATTTCAGGGAGCTGCGGTACACATTGTCTGATACAACTGAAACAGCAGTTCCAGTGTCAACCTCCATACGAACTGATTGCTCATCCAGAAGGGGTGTAACCCAGTAGCCTTTCGAATCTCCCTCTACAGCCAGAATCTTTAGCGTCACCTCCTCTACAGATGAATTGCTATCATCATTTCCCACCATAGTGGAATGCACTGTGTGTACAGATATCTTTTTCTTTGACACATTTGATGCATTGTTGTATTTTAGTTTTGCACTTTTGTCTGTATTTCTTTTCCACTTACAATCACGCTCTATGCGGCCTTTCTTCCCACAACTTCTGCATAGTAAATCTTTGCACTAGCACATGCCTGCATGATGTCCAGACTTCCCACAGTGAAAACACATTACGTTTCTAGGCCCGTGTACTTCAGTCACTATTTTGTGCATTTTACTTGTATTGCTGAGATGCTGTGCTTCTTTTGCAGCCAGCTGCATGCTCACTCTAATTTCTGTGGCTTTTTGCAGTGTTAGGTTTCTTTCATTCAGCAGCCTCTTTGAATGGCTTCACTCCTGAGTCCACACACTAGTCTGTCGCTTATTGTGTCGTTTAAGACATCTCCAAATTCACAATGCTCAGAAAGTTTCTTTAAGGCTGCTACAATCATTGTCACAATCTCTCCCTCTTCCTGGCTCCTCTTGTGAAAACGGAAGCTTTCAGCTATCACCAGTGGCTTTGGTGAAAAATGTGACCTGAGAATGGACACAATGTTTTCGCGCCCATGACACTTAGAAAAGTTGACACTGTCTTCTCTGCAGCGACGCCATTTGCTTGAACAAAATACTTGAATCTTTCAGTGTAGGAGTTCCACTGTTCAACACTTTCATCAAAGGGACCAATATGTCCAATAAAGCCAGCCATTTAATCACTCGTGACAGTGTTGTAACTAATTATTTCCACAGCGTGGTCCTGTTTTCAGACCACACACTCACAGTTTTACTGGTACTAACAGTCCAATAAGGGTCTATACATCTCCCCTGTTGACGAGGTCCAGCTTTTCTTCCTCCATCTAGCCAGTATGCCCCAGGCGGGAGCTCAGTTACGCTGCTTTTCCAGCGTGGCCACGCGGCAAAACTAAACACCAAATGCCGTTTGTTTACACTCACAAAATGACGCGGGTGCTTCTCTCCGTCCTCATCGCCACTTGTTATATATCGCAGTACATCCGTTAGTACTGGATATACATTAAATAACCAGACAGAGACAGAGATGTGTTGTGTTCAAACAGGTGGCTCCTTTACTTGTTTGTTCAGCCCACTAAATAACCCAGCGGTCAGTGCATCACTACAACTACTGCAGAACAGAAAATACATACAAAATACATCACAAAAGCCATGTTTTACAAGGAAAGGAGGTGGTCTAACTTTAGTTTTCCAGAACACATTAAATGTACATGAGGTTTTTTTTTCCATGAAGCTGCTTCCTCTGAACATTTAGTTTTGAAGGTTTCATCTCCCACTCCATTCAGAATATGGACACAATGAATTCTCTGTACAAATTGGAGCACCAAACCATGATGCCTGTATGATGCTCTATGACAAATACATGTACCATTACTAAATAACAATTCTTGCATAATTTGCTTTAATCTGCTTTAGAACACCCCTAGCCAAGCTGAATGGCAATATTAACCATTTTGAGGAATTAGAATTGTCTATTAGTTCATTCTCATCCTTTCTCTGTCACTGAGCACAGTCACAACGTGCTTCAAGAGATCCGTGATTGTCCCTGTCCCAAAGAAACCACAGCCAGCCTGTCTCAACGACTACCACCCTATGGCTGTCACATCAGTCACAATGAAATGCTTTGAAAAGCTTGTCAGAGACTTCATCGCTACCGGAATCTCTGGACCCACTTCAGTTTTCATACCGACAAAACCGCTCCGTAGATAGAGGGGGACAGCTTTGTATGCGTCTGCGATATTTGTGTACACATGATCCAGGGTTCTGTCTCCTCTTGTTGGGCAGGACACATTCAGATGAAATTTTGGCAGCACAGATCTCCAGTTGGAATGATTGATGTCATCACACATCTGCTCCACACCACACTGAGACATCCTGGACTCTTGAAGGAATAGTTATGACAGAATGCTGTTTGTTGACTACAGTTCAGCATTTAACACTATTACACCTTCCAAACTCACTACCAAGCTTAACATCATTAAGTTTGCTGACGACACTGTGGTGGTGGGCCTGATCTCCAACAATGACGAGAAGGCCTACCAAGAGGAGATTCCACGCCTGGGCAACAATCTCCTGCTCAATGTCAGTAAAACCAAGGAGCTGATAGTGGGCTGCAGCAGGAGACAGGCGAGGAGCTACCAACCAGTGTGACAGTGTGAATGGTGCAGAAATAGAGATGGTAGAAAGCTTCCAATACCTTGGAATCAACAAGCCAACACCCTGAAAAAGAAAGCCAGACAGCATCTCTACTTCCTCAGACGCCTTAGGGACTTCAGACTGCCCTCCACAGTACTGAGGAACTTCTACTCCTGCACCATCGAGAGCATCCTCACGAGTGGTGCGTTCTGCTGAGAGCATCATGAGGACAACACTTCCAGATCTGCAGACTATCTATAACAAGCGGTGCTGGTCAAAAGCCATGAAGATCGTGAAGGACCTCAGTCATCCTAACAATGGGCTTTTCGCTTTGCTGCCATCAGGAAAGCGGTTTTGGTCACTGAGAACCACCACAGAAAGGATGAGCCTGAGCTTCTTCCATCAAGCTATTCAGACTCTGAACCAGATCCAACTTCATTTCTGACCCTAAATCCCACATTCCACATATTGACTCTCAAAAGTTTACCAACAGACACCTAAACAACATGTAGCAAACATTGCACTTTGCAATTTTATATACCTCTCATGGCTCCTACACAAACTGGAAACTATTCACACACCTACCTCCACTAATTTATTTTCCTTCCTCAGAGTTATTTAGTCTCAGAGTTAGTTATTTAGTTAGTTGTTATTTATTTTTTCCTACTCAGATTGCACATACTTATTCTGTTTATCCTCTTCCCTACCTTCTCCCTTCTCCCCTATCGATCTGTGGGTGCAGACAGTTGTAAAGAAGCATTTCACTGCATGTTGTACTATGTATAACTATGTATATGACAAATAAATGGAACCTTGAACCTTCTCAACTATAAAGAAAACAGGAAAATGTTAAATTTTTCACAACAAAACTGATTAATGAATTTGACTTATTCACTAAAACAGTTGACTGGCAATGACTGGGTGTAAATTATAAGCTATTATGACTATACAAATCAGCTGTACATCTCCTGGTAGTGTGAATCATATATCCTATAACATGCACGCCTCTCTGCCATACCTCACTTTGTCCCCCCATCTTATATATGACCTATCTGGATTCCAATTAACGAAAGACTGTCAGCATTTTAAACCTTGCACTGAAATATTGTTATTAACTAGACCAAAGTGTGCCATTAAAACATTCCTCACACCATTACACCATTCCTTAGATACAAAAGATCTTAATATCACAAGCTGTTTATCTCAAATTTGGACTGCCATTTATGTGCCTCAGTACAAATCTGAAGCCATCAGACAAGGATACATTTTTCCACTTTTTAACTGCCCAGCTTTGGTGAGCCTGTGCTTACTGCAGCCTGAGCTTACTGTTCTTGGCTGACAGAAACAGGCAGGGTTTTTTCTGTTCCAACTTGCCCAAGCCCAATCTGCTTACCACTGCAGTTAACTGGGCTTGACAGAAGCAGAAACATAATGAGAAGTTGGAAAAATGTCTGAACAAGGTATGGGGCACTACTATGACTGCATAGCCTCTCCTGACATCAATTTTTACATTTAATTTTTTAATAAAATGTTTTTCCATTGTAGTGCATTGTAGTTCTCCTTACCCTGACAAAAATTCCTGCTCTTTCAGGACCACTGCTCTGCTCCAGAGCACCAATGACAGCAAAGAAGGTAGCCTGAAGGATGCTGTCTGGAACAGGAAACTCAGCAGTCATTGCCAGTTCCTCCACTGCCAGGTTTCGTGCCACATGACACATGACTTCAGACCCTGTCAGGTGAACCACAATGGCTGTCACACCTGCCACAGGCAACCTGGAGAAGTTGTTCTTGCACCAGTCCTTCAGGAAACCCTGTGGGTAATACATCAGATACACAAATTAAAGTCTCTTATTATAATTTTTTTTTCTTTCTAGGAAAATCAATTCCATGTCCTCTCATAGTCCACTAACAGTATAGCTGTGAAACAGTCTTTCAAATATCATTTACCTTTATAAGTTGTACATATTTTTTGTTTATTCACTGTTGAAATAAAAGATTCTTCTGCCTGCTAACCAATTAACCAATAGCTAGCATGCCAGACTTGTGCACCAATCAGTGTGCACCACGTTATTCTTTACAGTATAGTCATTCAGCAACACAGTTGCACACAGGCAATATGAGAATGGGTATAATATAATTTGTCTCTCATTACAGCATTTGAACATTGCATTAATAATTATGCTACTTCACTGTGCGAATCAAAATTTAATTAAAGCAATCACTATAGAGAGGACATGAATTACTTGGCCTCACCAGAGTGAACTGCTGTCCATGCTCTCTCAGCTGAGTATTGTCTCTGACATTAAGGACTGCAACTTTGGTGTTTAGACCCAGGTCCCGTCTCCTCTCCTCCTGACTGTGTACATAGCAGGGATTCACAAAGGCAGTCTTCAGCAGCTCCAGTGAGAAATGCTCCTTCAGTCGTGCACTGAAAGCTTCAACCTCTGCATGGTAATCCCAGTTAGGCTGCTGGAAGCTGGACAGAAGAAAACTACTCATTAATAGCATGTTTACAAGTGGAGAGGGAAGATGATATTATGCTATAGTGAAGTTATTTTCACAACTTCAGATTGCTTTAGTTTCTTATTTGCAGCCTCTTCCTAGCTAAAATCCAAAGAAGAATCATACACAGAGAATTACTTTTTGGACAGAAAAAAACTGGTGTCATTTTAATGCTGTTGCACTTTTTTGAGGGTTGTCAGGATTGTATGGTACATGGCTCCAAGTAGTCCTGTGCCCTTAGCAGAGAAATACCACCATGCTTGACAGTGGGGATGGTGTTCTTTGGGTCATAGTCAGAATTTCTCTTCCTCCAAACATGGCAAGTGGAGTTAATGCCAAAGAGCTAATTTTTTTCCTCATCTGACCACAGCACCTTCTCCAAATCTGTCTCAGAATCATCTAGGTGTTCATTGGCAAACTTCAGACAGGCTTGCACATGTGCCTTCTTGAGCAGATGAACCTTACGGACAAAGCAGTATTTTAATCCATTACACCACAATGTGTTACCAATGGTTTTCTTGGCTACTGTGGTCCCAGCTGCCTTGAGATCATTAACAAGTTCCCCCTGTGGAGTTTTAGGCTGATTTCTCACCTTCTTCCTGAACCAAGGAGACCCCAGGTGGTGCGATTTTGCATGGAGCCCCAGATCAATGTCGACTGACAGTCATTTTGTATTTCTTCCATTTTCTTACTATTGTACTAACAGTTTTCTCCTTCTCACCCTTACTTGATTTTGTAGCCCATTCTAGCCCTGTGCAGGTCTATGACCTTTTCCCTGACATCCTTAGAAAGCTTTTTGGTCTTGCCCATGTTGTAGAGGTTAGAGTCTGACTGATTAATTGAGTCTGTGGACAGGAGTCTTTTATACACATGCAGGTACCGAGTTAATGAGGAGCGTCTATAACTGGTCTGTAAGAGCAAGAACTCTTAATGGTTGGTAGGGGATCAAATACTTATTTCTCCCTGCAAAATGCAAATGTATATAATTTATACAATGTGATTTTCTGGATTTTTTCTGGATTTCTCACTGTTAAAATTAACCTACCCTTAAAATTATAGACTTTGTCAGTGGGCAAACCCACAAAATCAGCTGGGAATCAAATAATTACTTCCTTCACTGTAATTTATGAGATTAAAACAGATGCATACAAACACAACAGAACACAGGAGAAGAATAAAGATAAGAATATACTTATGCAGTATTGACTTACACTATAAATTATTGCTCCATAGAATTTCTGTGTTTATAGGAACTATACATTTTTTTGCATTGTATGAACATGCACTGGGTATATAGAAGTAGCTGTAGTGTGAGAAGGCAGTGGAAGACTATCTTCAGGGGGTTCAGTGGGAAAAAGTCTTTAGTGGGTGAAGTGCAAGGGGCTCCGGTGTTGAGGGTCAGTGACGAGTATGTGTTTCTACCCCATCCTCACCACCAGCTGATGTCCTGTTATGAAGATTAGGATACTGCTGCACAAAGAGCTGTTCAGAATGAGATCCAGGAGCTTCATGTCAAGCTACAGGGGGAAGGATGGTGTTGACTGCTGATCTATATTTCATAAACAGCATCCTCACATTTGTTCTTTTTGTCCAGGTGGGAGAGGGCAGTGCAAGGGTGAGGACAACTGAATCATCAGTGGACTTGTTGTGCCTGTATGCGAATGGCAGTGTGTCCAGGGTGGCAGGCAGTGAGTAGCAGATGAAGTCTTTGACCAGCCTCTCAAAGAACTTGCATATGGCAAGTGGATGCCAGTCATTTAAGCAAGTGATTCTGGTTGTTTTTGGAACAGGGACATGGCTTCTAATTAGGGTACACACAAACTGTCTGTTGGCACAACTTCGACCAGCAGTGAACCTTGTTGATGGTGGGTGGTTCCTGTTACAGTTTTGGCCTATAGGTGAGCAGGGGGAGGTTGGAGGAGTGATCTGTTTTGCAGATCAGGTCAGGGGAGGGCTTTGTATACATCCCTGAAGGTGGTCCAGTGTTCATTTTAAACACAGTGTTCATTTCATACACTCCTCCATTCCTCTTCCCTGAGAGCGCCTTTGTTCTGTCTGCATGGTACAGAGAAAACCCAGCAAACTCAATGGATTTGTCAGGGATTGCCGCTGAAATTCAGGTCTCTATGAGGCAGATAATGAAGCAGTCCCTGGTCTCTCTTTGGAATGAGATCCATGCCTAAAGTTTACTCCATTTGTTGTCCAGTGAATGTACATTAGACTGTAGTATGGTGGGTAGAGACGAGCAGTGTGTTTGCAGTCTCAGTCTGACCAGAACACCAACTCTTTTGCCTTTCTTCCAGCGTCTCTGGCGAGTGTGCAGTCGTAGCAGTAGAAGGCTCACCAGAATGCCTCTGCTAACACCATAACACAGCATTTGACCTGGGCTCATAAGGTTGCTAACTGCACCCTAGAAGACTGGCAACATATGGAGTGTTTTGGAATGTTCCAATTGTTTTGGGATGATTGGTTTGTGATGCAGCATAGACCACAATTGTCGTCATGGTATTATGCATCCAGAACAATAACGCACTGTGCCATTTGGTGCAAGCTGTCCAGAATTGGTTCTATGATCGTCCTTGTACACACTAATGCTGGGCTATTCATAAAAAATTAAACAAAATCAACGTTCAGAAGCTCTAACCAATGTAATCTTGTCCATGACGATTACTAATTTATTTTTGTATTCTGTTAAAACTTTCCCTCATTGTGTTAGTTCATGTACCCTTAAAATGTTTGAATGTTTGGCTTTAGTGAAGAATGGAAAAAAAACAGAAACTTCCTGTTGGATGAAAAAAATTATGGTTTAAGTACAAACTTAATACATTTACAGAGTATGCCATACACAGAAAATTAGAGATTTGTCCTGCATATTCAAGAATATATACCATTCTTTAATGAAAACTCTGTAAAATATTTGAAATTATTTTCAATTTTGTATATTTTTTTACACTGTAGTTGGTCTACACTGCATTCACTTGTAATCACAAATCTGTAAGCAATTCTGGATAATTCCTGTGGTTTTCAGTTCATGTTTGCTGATATTTAAGTTGTGCTTGTCTTAGTGAGATGTGTGTTGCTCAAATTGCTTCACCTCTCATACACTTTTTATTACTCAAAGTTTTTCAGAATCAATTATCCAGCTTGTTTTTGAGGAAGAGAATATTAGATAGAAGCAGGCTAAGTATTGGTGGTCAAATAGCCTAGTCTTAATCTTACAGGTAGGGATGGTGTCAACCCCACACAGAAGGTTGCAGTCTTTCTTTCGTGCAGAATAGCCCATAGTCTCTTATTTAGTCAGCAAAGTAGCAATAAAAGCTGCTGATAAACCAGAGCCAGGAGGCAGACAGGCTAAACCGACCATCTGCAAGCTGCTTCTGTGTCTGTTAGATTTAGAATTAAATCTAAATATAAAAAAAATTAAACAGCATGTCTTAAAAACGGAATCAATATTCTACCCTCAAATTCAAATTGTAAAGGAACACCACCAAACTAAAAATTTGGTTTACTCGATATTCAATATTTCAGTTCAAAGCAGTCATTGTTAATGAAGTTATACATGATTAAGAAATGCCCTATCCTTGCACAATGCACAAAAACTAGTCCATACTTTACTCACTTCAAAGTTAGATGATTGCAATGCACTCATCAGGACATTACAGCAGGAACCCAAATAGACTTCAGTTAGTTCCAAACTAAAACTAGAAAAACTCACTATCAGTTCAATCTTATCAGCACTGTACTAGTCAAATTCTGTACTGATTATAAAATCCTCCTCCTGCTCCTGAATACCTGCAAGATTTCCCATTATGAGACATCATGATCACTCAGGTCACAGGGTGCTGTAAGGGGTTAAGGTTGCATTTTGGTAATGTAGTTTAGTTGGATTCTGTTGCACGTGTTTACAGATAACTTATTTTTCTTTTTTTTCATGCTGCCCACTTAGTCTTTTGTTTTATGCTCAGGTTGTCTGCAATAAATATATTTCACGGTCATTCCAGTTAAAATCATCCTTGTCAGTGGGAACAGGGGTTTTACTCATTCTGCTTCTGGGGCTTAGTGATGGGAAAAGCTAAATATTTCTTTTTTAACATGAAGAGTTAAAAAAAAGTTAACTTTAGGGAAACAATCTAAGGCATCAGCTTAAGATCTTGATGTTGACCTCATTAATTACAGCAAGTGGCAATCCTAAAATTTATATAAGTTCATAAATATTTGGACAGTGACACAATCTTCATGATTCGGGCTCTGCATACCACCACATTGTATTTGAAATAAACACCTGAGATGCGTAGAAGTGTAGACTTTTAATGGGGCTGAACAAAATATCTTACCATATTTTCTGGACTATAAGCCGCACCGGAAAATAAGCCGCACCCGCAAAGTTTAAAAAAAAAAAAAAAACCTGTAAAATAACATATATAAGAAGAAAAAGCTGCACCTCACTATAAGCTGCATGGTTTAAAGCATGGGGAAAAATTAGCGGCTTATAGTCCGGAAAATACGGTATTTTCATTTAGGAATTGCAACCATTTTTTGGCAAAGCCTCCTCATTTCAAGAAGTCAAAAAAATTGCACAATTATCTCAAATGCCATTTCATAGGCTGCATGGGCTATTCCCTATTTAATACATTATCATCAATTAAGTAGATAAAAACAAGGCTCAAAAATAGCACGTGATGAGTTCAAAACTCTTTTGGGAGCCTTTCAGGATGACACTGCATGCAGTAAAAGTGAATACATAGTAAATAAGGAATCCACTGACTAGAACACTCAACAGGCTCACAGATACGAGTCCAGTCCTTCAATACAAAAGGTCAAATATTACGTCTTTTTCAGATGAACTCCCACCGTTCAACAAAAAGAACCAAAGAAGCAAAGAAGTGGAACATTCAGCAATGGCCAAGTCAATCAACTTGATCGAGCATGCATTCACTTGCTTAAGACAAAACTTCAGGCAGAAACATCACAAAGGAGGAAACCCAGCATTTGGTTCATAGGTTCCAGGTTTCAGACAGTCATTGTCTGCTAAGTATCCTCAACAAAGCATTAAACAATTAACATTTAATTTACACTAATGTTAATTCATCCAATTACTTTTGTGCCCCAGAAATGAGGAGGCTTGGGAGATTAATGGTTGCAATTCATATACGTTTCATAGGATTTTTGTTCAACCGCTTGAATTACACATGAAAGTTTCAATTGTGCATCACTTACAACTTAAATTTAATGTCTGTCTAACGTTTGCACTTGATGTCAGTCTAGCGCTGGCTGTTCAGGCCCAACATCTGTCTAATGTTACAGCCTGATGGCATCCAGTGTCAGACAGAGAAGGATAACAATTTATTTTGTTTTATTTTTCTGGTGGGTGTGTGATTTATTACTGGTGACATCCCACTAAATATCGACATTTATCTAATGTTGTAAAAGGATGTCCACTCAGTGCTGCTTGCAGAAGAATTTATTTTGATTTCCAATGAAAATCTATATTTATCTAACGGAGAAAAAAATCACTCCAAAGTCTACAGCTGACAGAGCAACGAACGATCGCGCGTTTACAGTTCGCTAAAGAAGCGATAAGACTAAGAGAAGACTTGTGGTCGAAGTCGTCGGCCTGAGGTCAATGTGAGTGACTCGTCCGGACTCACCGCGGCTCCGGCGCTGCTTCTCCCTCAAGCCGCCTTTTCCGCTCCAGGATGAGCGCGGCTGCCTTCGCCCACCTCTTCTTCTGCCTGCTTTCACTCAGGAAGATGTTTCTACACGCACGTTGACCAAACTTTAACGCAGTCCGGTTCAAAGGCATCCAGCACGCCGCCATGATTATCTTCCTGATGAAACGTCCCAAAAAGCACTACAGCGCCCCCTACGGGCAAGAGGACTTAAACACATAGAAGTGAACACGCCGGAATCAATAGGTTTACGTCAACACGTCAATATCTGGAAATGAACACGTCAAATATTTGTGGATTAACGAGTAACTTTTATGTCTTCATATGTTCGTGTATTTGGATTTTGTTGCTGTTGATAAACCGAATGTAAACATTGTAATGTAAATGTAAATCACTGTTTCAGTTTGTGAAAAGTCTGCGTTTGATTCTTTTGTTCCTAACACACGATATTTAGACTTTAAATGTGATTTGTTTTACTGGAAACATTGCTGCACTCTTGTGCACTCAATTTTCAGAAAGGCTCATTGAATTGTTTTTAGCAACTTTCAATAAAAAAAACAGGTTTAGTAAATTCAAGATCAGCCTCACCCCTTTAACATGGAAACAGAAAGAGCTGGGTGCTGATTCATAATTGACATAATTTGTTTGACCTCACTATTCATATTGAAATATAATGTTGTAAAGAGGATTAATTTTCATATATTGCTGCTGTCCAATGAAAACAGTGTATTTCCATTATGTCAGTTTTCTCCATGTTTCAAACCCTGTAGCTGCATAAATAATTGTGGCTGAATAGGCCAATAGAAAAGCTCTTTTACTTTCACATCCATGTAAAGATAAGATTTTTTGCCTTCTCCTGTAAAGTTGCCATTTTACAGATACATGTTTTTCATTGGACAGCAACAATATGGCAAACAAAAAAATATGGGAATATTTAAAATAAAACATCAGAAGACTTATCCTGTGAATCTATCACTATAAATATTTTTACACAGCCTTTGTAATGCAGAAGAGTTTAACACAAAAATATAAACTTGGGAAACCTCCTATACGCCAACACTCCGCATCCATGTTATAACCATACAGGAGCACTTTGTAGTTCAACAATTACACACTGTAATCCATATGTTTCTCTGTATATTTTGTTACCCTGATCTTCAGTAGTCTGGACCCCCACAGGACTGCCACAGAGCAGGTATTACGTGGGTGATGGTGGTGTTATTGTGTGTTGCACTAGTATGAGTGGATCTGACACAGCACTGCTGCTGGAGTGTTTAAATACAGTGTCCGCTCACTACCCATAGTATTAGACACTCCTACCTAGTTGCTTCTCTTTGTAGATGTAAAGTCAGAGACAGAAACTCATCTGTTTGTGTACAGTTTGTGTTAGTCATCTTCTAGTCCATTAGTGCTCATAGGACATTGCCCACAGGACACTGTTTGCTGGATCTTTTTGGTTGATGGACTATTTTCAGTCTAGCAGTGACAGACTTCACTCGAGCAGCATTGCTGATACACTCACACCAGCACCACATGATTATCACTGCAGTGCCTGCTCTGTGGGGATCCTGACCTCTGAAGAGCAAGCTAATGCAGAGAACAGATGGTCAACTAAAGAATGCTGTTCCTGCAGAAAATGTAAGTGGGGTTGCATCTCATCACCACAGTAACATGGGGTACCCAAACTTTTGACCAAAATGAACAAATTTTTAGCCAACACATCAGCCATCCAATACTTGATCATTAGCTGTGTCCACAAAAATCTGGCCAACATGTGGGGTACCCAAACTTTTGACAAAAATGTGTTCCAAGTCTTTTGCTAATTAAATCTGTCCACAAACCTTGCAAAGCATGTGGGGTTCCTACTTGCTCATAAGTTGAATCCACAAACTTTTGACCAAAATGTGTTCCAAAACTTTTACTCATTAACTCTGTCCACAAACCTCTGGCCAGTCTATCCACAATCTTTAGGCTACCATGTGGGGTTCCAACACTTTTGCTCATTACCTGTGTCCACATACTTTTGGCCATCTGGGGTTCTAACACTTTCGTTTATTAGCTGTGTCCACAAAGTTTTGACCAACACATGGGTTCCAAAACGATTATTCATTAGCTGTGTGGCCAACATGTTGGGTAACCAAACTTTTTACTTAAATGTGGGGTTCCAACACTTTTACTCATTAGTATTGTCCACAATCTTTTGGCTAACATGTAGGGTTCCAACTCTTTTGCTCATTAGCTGTGTCCACAAACTTTTGGTCAGCATGTGGGTTTCCAACACCTTTGCTCATTAGCTGTGTCCACAAACGTCTGGCCAAAATGTGGGGTTCCAAAACATTAGCTAATTAGCTGTTTCCAAAACATTTGGCCAACATGTGGGGTTCCAACACTTTTGCTCATTAGCTGTGTCCACAAATGTTTGACCAATACATGGGGTTCCAAAATGTTTCCTCATTATCTGTGTCCAAACATTGGACCATGTGGGTGCCAACATTTTTCTTTATTAGTTGTGTCCACAAACTTTTGGCCAGCATGTGAGGTTTTGCTAGGTATTTTACTAATTAGTAATGTTTATACATTTTTGCCCAACATTTACAGTTCCAAACTTTTGCTCTTTAGCTAAATCCACCAATCCAACACATTTTAAAAACAGATTTTCAAAGACTTTTTAATATTTGATAAAGGTTTCTAGACCCTTTTCATTGCATTCTTATGTGAGAGTTTTGGCTGTATACAAGCACAGCATTTGGGTACAGGGTGGATGATTTAAATTTTGAATGGGGTCGATATCTCAAAAAGTGTGGCCTACAAAATATGAGTGGAATAATAAAAAAGATAAAATAATAATAAAAAAACGTAACAATAACAATAGCTAACAATAGCTGACTACAGCAATCCCACTAATAATATAACTGTAAAATACCAATAGTGTGATTGTCTATAGCAGTCCCACTAATAATAATACTAATAATAAGAAGAAGAGAACTTAAGAAGGACAATAGTGTGATTGTCTACAGCAATACCACTAATTATAGAATTACAAAGTGTTCATGTAGGTTAAGTTGGATAAAATTAAGTGGGCTGTGGGTATATATCTACATGAACACTTTGTAATTCTATAATTAGTGGTATTGCTGTAGACAATCGCACTATTGTCCTTCTTAAGTTCTCTTCTTATAAATATATATATATACACCACATATATATACACCATCTAAAAAGATAGCCATGTCTTCTAGCACAGTAAACAAAAATTAAGAATGTGTATGTACATCAGACATTGCTTTCTCATCAGAAAAATATAATTAGAAACAGAGATGGTGGGATCATCACTAAAATTGTCTGAATGCTCTTTGCACCTTCTGCAGGCTTTCAAACTGTCTCGATATAATATGCATTCTAGAATTAATTATAGAATATAAAATCAAATAGAATATAAAAAGAAAAGAAAAAGACAAATTCAAAAGTCTGTAATATAATGCTAGCTAGATTACAGATATTTTAAATATGTTAAATTACAATAACATCATAAAGTATGGTGAGTTTAGAATGTGAAACTATTGTGATCCAATGACCCATGACAGTCCTACATCCTAACCTTTATGCTCTCTAATCGGAGGACAGACTGTAAATAAAATGGCCCAACATAAAAGTTGTTCAAGATGAAATAACATAAAATGTAAAAGTTATAAAACAAACATGATAAGTAGCATTGAAAGCTTTATTTCCTTTAATTTATACAAGTAGATTGTAATTATGAACTGGAACACAGCTCTCACTGCTACCTTGTGCAAACATTGCCAAAATTAACCTTTTATACATTAATTTTTTATCAGTTTTCACAAAGTAGTAATAGAGATTCTGAGTGCCCATGTACTGTATATACTTGTACTGCTGTAATTAACTAGCTTGCTCCATTTTGTGATGCTCATTTCTTGATAAATGGCAGTTTGTCAGGCTGTTATAGTCCTGAGTCATTTGCCACACTCTGGTAATGTTTACATTCTTTGTTCTCATGTAACACCAAACTAATTACATCTCTCTATCTTTCCTGAGTCAGTTATGACCAACCGGCCCAGCCTTATGAAGGGCTGACCTTGAACTCCCCTGCTATCCCTTCAACAAGGCTTGTTCACCAGGGCTTTATGTCTTTATCCTTTGTTCAGTATAACAATATAATTGTATGTTTTAAATCCTTTTAGAATATAAATGCTTGCATAAATTGTGGAAAAGAGGCAATACTGATCATACTAAGCTTATTACTACATTTTAGTTTAAAAAAAATATTCTTTTAGAACAGAAACCTAAATTGCTATTAATTAGTGTACATGATTTAAATAACAGTTTTACAGTTTTAACTGTAAGGAATCATTAAATAATGATTGAGTACACATGAGAAGTCATTAGAATATGTGACCGACCCGAGTCACACTTTGAGCTTTATATGTCAGGAAGTCCTTGACATATATGGTTAGAAAGTGCAGAACCTGCTCTTTCTTATTAATAGTTTCGTAGTAATTATCTTGTGGTGTAGTGAAGCATCTGTGAGTAATTCATTGTGGAATGTCATATTAAAAAATTAAACTGTTTTTAGAAGCTCCTATTTTTAAAATCCAATACAATAAAGCAGTTTTTATTACCTGAGATGTTGGTCAAGTTGGCCCTGAACAAATAATTTCAAGTTCTGGGCTTCTGTGACAAGCAGTTTTAGAGATTGGCATGGATCCAAGAGCCAAACTCCTCCAAACAATTAAGACCGCCTGCATTTTTGAATACATTTTTTCACAGCAATAAGCTATATTACACAATGTCATATATATTTTTTTATTTTCAACTTATACACACCAATCTGAAACTTTTTTCTTCAGACATCTAGCCCTAAATCTTGAATGTGAAGTCTCCACATTCACAAATATGTAAAAAAAAATCGTTTGGCAATTTTTGATAAAAACTTCATCACTTTCATCAAGATATTAAACTTCTGATAGTATATACACATCAAGTAATTACAAGAATCCAAAGGCCTTCTATAAAGATATCATCATATGCCATGTGACTATCTCGTGTAATTACTGTATTATTACAAAAAAAGAGGCAATGACAAAAACGCACAAAGACACACAATGTGTATTGTGGGGGCTAAGTAATACATTACTTAAATACCAAGCGAAATGGTTCAGGTGTTGGTGTTGTTCTAGCCTCTCACATTCATATACACAAACCAATTCATGTCTGGGATCAGCAGAGAAACAGCAACACACAGGTCACCATCATCAGAATATGTGTCAGAAAACACATTAAATTACAAACTAAATGTTAAAAATGTGAATATAATTACTATATATATATATATATATATATATATAGTACAACTCTGGAAAAGTAATCAAGTGGCAAACACCAAAAACAGTGAAGCAAACCAAAGAACACTAAAATAACTGAAATGTACAAAATATAAAATCTAATTAAACTATATACAAGTAATCATGAGTGTTGCCAATTAGTGCTGTTATTAGTAAGTTTTCTCAGAGGTATTGAAAATGTTACAGCTGCACAGAGGATGACCCCATATTAATGCCTATGGATTTAGAATAGAATGTCATGAAAGCTCCTGTAGATGTAGGACAAGAGGGCATCACAATGTCCATTCTAAGATATACCTGCGGCAATGAGGCTCCATGAAACACCTGAATTCAATGATAAAGAGGTATGAGAGAGAATGGGATACACTTCTCGTCAAAACGAGAAAACGAGAAGTCATGTGTTGGATACTTCAAAAACCCTATTGATAATTGTTGCCAGTCCTCAATGCTTGTGGTGTATTTGAACCTGACATCAATACATATTTTGGAAGCCAAATGCCTTCCACAAGGATATCAACATATAACATGGGACTGTCTCATGTAATTATTGTGCTATTACAAATAAAAGAGGCACTGTCAAAAATGGGGTTTTGTCGAAAATAGGGCTTAAATAGGGTTAGGTCCCCAAGGGTTAAACATTTGTATGTTCCTATCATGGACAACATTCTTACATAATCAAACCAAACAAATGGGTTTATCAGCATGGTTGTGCTTTCCGTCATTTGTGCTGTGATCTGCTGGACAACATTATTGACAAGAATCTAAGAGAAAACTGCAATATATAAATATGCACTATAGACCATCTGTCTGTATGTGTATGTACCATCTGGGTATGACCCAGAAGAGTTCTATCTGCACACCAATGCTAAAAGATTGTTGACACAACTGTTTAGGCCTTGGCTAATAAACACCTTGGTCAGAGCTGTAAAGATGTATGGAATCTCACAAATACTATCATTGGAAACAACAATGAAACAATTGTGTGAATTGCATGGTGAACCTGACTTCTGAAGTCTGGTGCCAAGGTGACCAAAGCTTTTGGTTACATTCTAAAAAAAAATCAAACAGATCGATTTTTGAACCACAACTTTCAGGGGTTAATGAGAAACACATTTGCCCTTTTCTTTCTGTGTCTTGTTCCAGAGGAACTGCCATAAGCGGTATGCTCTGGTTGCACCCTCACCGGTAGACTGCCCCTTTAAAGGTGGGGAAAATTCTTTAAATAGAAAAGATATTGGAAAAAAAAGATGCAAATAGTGAAATGGGTGGGGTGGCCTAAAAATTCAACTCTTGGATCCCTGCCTAGGTCATTGTGTCATTGGTAAAATATTTTGTAGTAATAACTGAAAATCATAAACAATGCATCATGGAGGAGAGCGGGTTCTTTGTGACTCTCCCCAGCAACGCCTTCATTAATATTTATCCTAATAATGAGATTTTGTATCACACTACTAAAGTTGACGGGTGATTGGGAGTTAGCTCTCACAGAAGTGTAATATCCCCACACGTAGTATAAGTTGGGTCTGGAACAAAACAAAGAACTCATACTTGATAATCTTGAGGCCGACATTCATGCAGGATTTTACACTATTTTGGTGTAAATGGGTATTATTCATTATCAAAGGGCCAGGGATAGTTTTGTACCATTGTTGGGGTGCATAAATATAAGTAGGATACACAACAAAATTGTCACATTAACATATGACAAGCTGCACTACGTACCTGTGAGTAAGAGTCTTATAATTGATATAGTTATTGAAGTAAAATCCAACCAGGATGTTCACATTTTTTTCTCTAAGAAACATTTGAAGCTACACTTCACTTCAACATTCTTTTTGTGTTTGAATGATGATTGGTGGATGCTACATAGACCCTAAGATCTATGTAGACTACTACAAACATCATGGACAGAAATGAGCTGAATTTTCTAAACAATGGTTCCACAAATGGCAAAAGTGGCTCCAGGGCGTTCCTCAGTGTCAAACTGCATAGTGTAGAGTTTTCATGAATAAAAGCTCTCAAAGATTTATTCATGATGTCAACTACAAAATTATTTTTAGCAAGATTTGAAAATATGTCTTTGTCAGCATAATCAACTCATGTAGTCACATAGTAACTTTCAGCGGTTCTGCGTCAAACTGGTTCAAATGCATTTTCAGAGCATAGAGTTGCACAGAGTTGTAAACAGCTCTCTAAATATTATGGTAAAATAATATTTAATTAAAAAACTCAGTATAAACAATCATAAGCGACTGGAAATGATGGTTCAGTGCTTCTGAAAGCATAACAGAACAAATCTACCTGCAATGGAAGTTTTTTTTAGCTGTGCTTTCTTAACAGCAGTTCTACACAGGCCAAAACAGCTCAAAAGCGTTTTCTCAGCATCAAATTACATACAGCAAAACATTAATGTAACCAGCTCTCTAGGGTTTATAAATAATGGAAATGATCATGCATAACAGAAAATCAGTTATTATTAGAATGACAGTTTCAATAAAATGTCTCAGTTCCTCTGTCAGTGTACATGCAGTGTACATACACAGCTACATGCAAATGAGCTTTCCATGAGCTTTACTTTCAAAGTGATTCAAATGCATTTTCATAACACAGAGCTGTACAGAGTAGTATTGTAATGTTAAGGAGCTGTCGATGAGCCATAATTTCTAAATGGTAGTTGGTTTTTGTGGGAAACATCACAATTTGGGTAAATATTTGGGGATTTGGTTAATATTGTAGTTGGACCTCTCAACTGTTATTAATTGTTACAATATCATGTTCTTGATTCCTTTAGAGTTGGCAAATTTATTTATTCTTTCCTTTTCATAAATTATGAATCTAACGATTAAAATAAAAATTCTAATTATTTTTAATAATTAATTTTAAATTCATAATAAAAAAATAACATACATAAACCTTTAAAATGTCTAAAAAAATTTTACTGTAGATGTAGAACAGAAAAATAATTATTTAGTTAAAGTCATTGCTAAAATATCGGAAGAATAATAAAAAGAAGAAACCCTTGGCCTGATATCGAACAACCATGGCCAATCAAAGGCACTCTTAAGCCAGATGTGCTTTAAATTATGAATATCTATGTATAAGGCAGATCAAAAAAGGGGAATAAGGGGTATGAACATAAAGAAAATAGACAAACAGAGCTTGGCATTTTCCAGTTATTTGAAAATGTGCAGCAAAAACTGATAAAAGCTGCAAAAGATAAAAAAGATAATGCTCCTAAATAAAGATAACAAAAGTAGTAAATGTAAAAGATATAGAAAAAATAATGGCAGGTATTAATTAGCCTTCACATACAGACCCAGTAAAGAGACACCCACCTCATGAGAAGTAGATGAAGTTTGAGGAACTTTATCCTCAGCTCCCAGTATTCAGTCAAGAAGGTCAAATCAGAGATGAGGTTGACTGCATAATAGGCCAAGCAGAAACAACCATAAAAACAGAAATCTGGAGATGATGAAGATCAAAGTGATCTGGAAGAGATCATTGGAAGATATAATCCAAAACTCAGGCGACTGTGGGCATGAACAAAAAAACAAGGAGATGAACAAAATAAGACCAAGGAGATGAGACCTGCTCTCACAGTGAGCATGGAGACAGTGATGAAGTTTCAGAGAGCAAAAGCTTTTTTCAAGAGGGTTTCTTCAAACTGCATCCAGCACCAGAACAGATGAACACAAAAAGTGGGCTTTAAGAGAGGGTGAAAAAACATAGACCAATGTCTTTTTGACTTGACTCCTGCCAGTTTAGAAAACCAAATAACATTGGAAAGCCAATTAAGGGAACTGAAGATGCAGAGATGCTGAGAGAAGCAATCTCCACAAAAGCACTGCAACTGTCCTTGATTTTCACAACGCAAATGCAGTGCCTCAGAATGCACTGTCAGGTGGAGAGCTCTGTAACATTAATTTAA
>CM067517.1:17863098-17942626 GCA_034509495.1 Acestrorhynchus altus | reverse complement strand
TATATATATATATATATATATATATATATATATATATATACTGTATATTGGTAATGAAATTGTCAGTAGAAGAAATTGTGAAATTGAAAGCAGGTGTCATGTTAAGTCACTGGGAACACAACTGCAAAAAAGTATTTAATCAGCCACTGATTGTGCAAGTTCTTCTACTTATAAAGATGAGAAAGGTCATAGGTACACTTCATCTATGAGTGACAAAATGAGGAAAAAAATCCAGTAAATCACATTGTAGGATTTCTAAAGAATTTATTTGTACATTATGCTGGAAAATAAATATTTGTTCAAACAAACAAGCAAGATTTCTGTCTCTCACAGACCTGTAACAACAACTTTCATAAGCTCTTCTGCCCTAAAACTCGATACATCTGTATTAATGCCACCTGTTTGACCTCATTATCTGTATAAAAGACACCTGTACACACTGCCAACAAAGGTTATGTTACAAAGTATTGAGTTGAACTTTTGTTATTGTATTTACTTATTTTCCACCATGATTTAATAAAAAATTCTTTGACAATCCTACAATGTGATGTCCTGGATGTGGGTTCACGATTTTCAGTGGAAGTCATGGTAAGTCGCTGATGATGCAATTTTCATCAAAGGTCTGCTTTGCAGAACACACTAGTCAAAACATATTGATTAAAGTGTTAATAATTGATGAGTCCAAATGTTTACAGAGATCCTCCTGTGGGCTGGACATCTTTTAAAAAGGCAGTCAAACGTCCTAACCTGGTGTTGGTGACCAGACCTCATCATGGTTCTTGATGGTTTTCCTGTACGACAAGGGCTACTGTTAGCCTGTCTCCTCTTCCTTCCTGTCTATGGAGAACCCTCAGGCCCGTAAGTAATCTCAAAGGATGTCAACTGGTGAAGAATCTGACTGTTGATCTCTTTTATGTAATTGCATCTGTGCATAAGGCCTTGAGTTGCAGAGCACCTGTGAAGCAGCTTGTAGTTGATATTAAATACATTGACATTAAAAAATAAAAAACTATCTCTCTTTAAATGTTGATAATTGGAATGTTATTGGGACACCATGCCAGGTCTCTTTATGTTAATTGAGGCTCAAATTTTGCTGATATAGTTTCTACCGTCTTTGCTTATTGGGCCTCGTTCTCCAGTAACTTTCCAAGAATTTTCTTTAATTGGTTCTTGGAAAAAAGGTCCTGACAAAAATCCATATCAAACTCACAATGTTTTTAAACCATTGTGTTCACAGTTCTGCTCATATAATGATGAATCCCATTGTGCTCATTATTGAACAAATCCAAAATAAGAAATCACTGTTGAATATCAGAATGTTTATGAAAACTGTTTGGTGAATAAGGGATATTGTTATGAAGTTCAGAGTAGATTTGCTTCAGATTGTTTAAGTTGGTTGGATAACACAAGTCTCTGATTGAGGACAAAATTTTAAATGCTGCCACTAATTAGTCCTCAATTGGACTAAAATAAGGGCTTTGAACTGCCGTTATAGAACTTCATGTCATTCAGTCTCTCCTGTTTTTCTTAGGCTCTGCTTGAGATGATTGTCCACTTAACTGGTGGCTTTAGTCCTTGGTTTTAAATTTTAAAGGTTTAAAAAGCTTTCACTTCATGGAAAGTTCATTTTACTAACATGGTTCTTTATGGACCCACAAGTGTTTCTTCTTTGCCACTGTGTAAATCAGAGGCGGCAAACCAGATCAGAAACAGCGCAGTGTGGCTGCAGACTTTCATTCTAATCAACCAGCAGTAACACCTGATTCCACTCACTTAATCAAACAAGAGACCACATGAGCTTCTGTTTGGCTGGAATGAAAACCTGCAGCCACATTGTCCTGTTTATGACCTGGTTTGACACCACTGGTGTAATGCAGTGTTTCCCAACCCTGTTCCTGGAGGCACACCAGCTCTGCATGTTTTAGAGCTTACCCTGCTCCCCACTCACCTGATTCAACTAATCAGCTCACTAACAAGCCCTTCAGAGTTGCATGGGGTGTGTTGAAACTAAAATGTGTAGGGCAGGTGTGCTTCCAGGAACAGGGTTAGGAAACACTGGTGTAAAGAATCCTTTGTAGCACTGGAGTACTATGCACTAGTGATGGGAAGATGATACCTCAAGGAGTGTATTGACACACTACACAAACTGTGTTGACACTGTATTGACACTGTGTTGGTCACTCAGTAGTGACCCCTGCAGTAGTTATAATATCATTGCAGGTAAACAAAATGAAAAGTTGGAAAAGCATCCTGAAAACACATCAACTTGTGAAAGATTTAATCGACATTTTTTTACTTAAAATATGATCTCATCATTTCATTTGCTCAATTTGTTTGCTTAGTTCAATTGTTATTAAGAGTCCAAAATTTGCTTAAAGCCTTGTACAAATGCTAAACTAACTCTGTAAAATATAGCAAATCTGTCTAATAAAATTCAGCTAAAATGTGCAACTTATGTATGGATTCATTAATGACAGTGTTAAATAATAAAATAAAAGACAAAAAATTACAAGAAAATACATCCATTTATGTTTTCATTCATAAGTGTCTTAGCTCCAAGGCGATTTCTCCTCTTAGATACTATAGATATACATACACATAAACACACACATACAATAAATATATAATAATAAATATATAATAAATACCTTCTTGCTTGGTAGAACATTTGAGGGTAAAATAAGCTTCAGGAGCTCCCTGAATCCCTCATTTTTAACAATGGAGAGGGGCTGACAGTCTTTGATGATCATGTTGATCACAGCCTCAGGTTGCCAGGAAACATTTTTTTTTTGCCTTATTAAAGTACTGAAAAGTTTACAAACAATATTACATAGTTACACAAAGCCTTTTGTGTGTAATAAACAATTTTAAATTAAAACATTAACACACCTGGGGTACTCACACCAGTATCTGCCCATTCTTCACTGCCATGCTGAGCTCTTAATGCCTCAGTGTTGACGAAGTGCTCTGGTTGATGTAAGAAAGCTCCTTGGACACTTCACCTTCAATAAAATAAAAAGTTAATTTATCTGAACAATTAAAAATCCTTACCAGAAAAGAGTACAAACATATTTAATAAAACAGTAAACAATGTCCAAAGGAGAAAAATACCTTATTTGGCGTCAAAAGATCTAAATGATTCCAGACAGTGGAAAACTTCCTGGTTCAATCCATGATCCGTGAGGGCAAGCAAAAGTACAAAATTCAAAAGCAACAGCAAAACTCCATCCAACAAATCCGCCACATGGCGATACAGTTTGTTTCCTTATAAACACAATTTGGCATGGCACATCCAAATGATACACTTCCTGTATCGGTCACATGATTTGTGTTTAAAGCAATACACACTGAGTTTCACTCTTGTGCACTCAGCACAGTGCTGACGCACCAGCGTTGTTCGTCCCATAACTACTATGTACTAATATGATTTAAATATTATATAACTAATAAACAACCAGTTTTTGACAGATTCTCCTTTTTGGGTGCATCTGTGTAAGACATTCTTCTTATTGCAGTTTTGCATTTTCATAACCCTTTGAGACTCCTGCCACTTGGATTTTGCATGAATCAGTTTTGGATTTCTATAGTCTAGATTCTAACAATTGTGTTTTTTTCTTTAGATACTTCATGGTGACGTTTCCTGCAGTGATAGAGTCCGGCTCTGAGGCGAAGCTGTGTGTCAGTCTTCTGAAGCCTAATGAGATTCTGCAGATGACCATTTATCTGGTTCATGACAACCAGAGCAGAATTCTTCTACAGGAGAGAGTGGAGGAAGAATTTCACCGCTGCTCTCAGTTTAAGGTCAGAAAACATGTAGATCACTGTTGTGGCGAAATCAATGTTTAGGTTTAAACACAGAATATAACACAACAGATCATGTGATGTCTACAGGCTCCACAGGTTGAAGGTCAGTCAGTGCAGGAGATCAAAGTCGAAGTCAAAGGTGCCTGTTTTGTGATGACGGAGAAGAGGAAAGTTATGTTTAAATCCTACAACCCAGTGATATTCATCCAGACTGACAAACCAATCTACAGTCCAGGGCAGAAAGGTATGCCCTTATTTTGAATCCCTTTCTGATCAGTCTCACTACTTCCAGAATGTCGTTTAAAGGAATATTCCTGCATGTTCTAACCTAATCTGTGTCATATGATCATCATTTGGTGTAAATTTGGAGTAAATTTACACTTGAAATAGAGTAATTATGTGAATTTTGGTCCCATAATGCAATGAAGCTGTTCATATACACATTTCAATTCACTGCAGTTGCTCAGGGAAAAAGCAAATGTGATTACACACTCCCAAGGTATCTAGGTCTCCATGGAGCTCATGGAAAGCCCATGAGGGGCTTAACACTGTAATGTGCTAGCACTAGGATTTGAGGACTGCAGGTTTGAATCCTGGGTCATGCTTCTTGACATTGACAGCCGGAGACAGGGAGAGGAAAATTGGCCATGCTTTCTCTGGCTGGGTAGATCACGATCTCTCCCCATATCATAACCAATGTGATGCTGGATGGCATAGACATCTGTTATTCATTGTATCAGAGCTATTGGAGTTCTTTGCACTCAGCTCTCTGCACTCTTAACCAGAAACGATTGTTCACCTTGAGGACAACTTCATGCACTGAAGAATAAAATAGAACAGAACTTTATTGATCCCCTGGGAGGGTTCCTTCAGGGAAATTGTGGTTCCATTAGCAGCATCAGTACGGTACAGTACAGAAAGTAGAAAGATAGATAAAAAATTAGCAAGAGTAAGAAGCACCATATAAATATATATAATCCATCCATTTTCTGTACCGCTTATTCCTGAATAGGGTCATGGGGGAGCCAGTGCCCAACCAGCAACTCTGAGCGCAAGGGCGGGAAACAACCCTAGACAGGGCGCTAGTCCATCATAGGGCACGCACACACACATTCACACACTAAGGGCCACTTTAGAGTCACCAATTCACATTCAGGCATGTCTTTGGACTGTGGGGGAAACCAGAGTACCCGGAATACAGGGAGAACATGCAAACTCCACACAGAAACTTCACAGCCGCCTAGAATATATAATATAGAGACTACATTACAATATACAATATAGATAATAGTGCATGAGAAAAAAGAAAAAAAGGTACATAATACTGGGCAATATCTGGGCATAAATACATATTGTAAACTTATTCACACACACACAGACACACACACACACACACTCTATAAAATAATGCATTTTATTTATTAAGTGCCTTTCTGGACACTTAGGTATACTTTACAAAATACAAAACAAATAAACAAAACAAGACCAGAGAGCAGTGGCAGCCATACGCTCACAGCATTCACTCAACCAGAAAGAATTAGTTAGAAGAACAATAGCAGAATAAATGAGGTGAGGAAGGAAGAAAAAAAAACACACACAGACTATGTTCCAGGAGGAGCATAATTTGGTAGGTAAAAAACATCGAAGCATAAAGCACATATAATTCAACACAGACATACAGATAAGCTGCGAAGGCCTGGTGCAGAAAGTGACCTGCCCAGAAGCCAAAGCTGAAGTCCATCAGTCACCATGGAGACAGCGTCTCAGTTCGCAGATAACACAGCTCAGCAAACTCCTGAAGACAGCCTTGAGCAGCCAGCCAGGATCAACAGGTGGTAGGGGGAGGGGGGAGTGTCCCAGAGCGTCGTCCTCCGGGGGAGATTTCCAGCATCTGCCAAGGCCAAGCTGATAGGCCTAACAGCCGAATACCTGATAACAAGAATATTTTGGCTGGGAGAGAGTAGTGTCCATTTTGCAGCTAAACTTCTCCTGGTCTAGTGTGGTCTCCCAAATGATCAATACTCCTTTGCAAAGCTGAAAGTTTCTCCGAGATGTTCTCTAAGGTACTATTTTAAAATCACAGTCTGAGTCCCAACAGCCATGCCCATCACCTCAATCAGCTGAGGCAGCATGAAGGGGCTTTTGACAGCTGCCCACACTTCTCTAATTTGACGATATGTCAGTGCAGTGCTTAGTCCAATCAGCAAAGTACTTGCAATCATGAATCCAATTGTGAAAATATCCTCAACATCCTCGACTGACAGCTCCGCCAGGCACACGACCCTCCACCTTTCCCAGGTGTCCATCGTGTATCCAGCCGCAAATGTCCCGTCAGGACCCTCAGATTCCCCCGAATCCCAACTTCTCATCAAGAAGATGGTGTCAATTGCGTTGAGAGACCAGTTGACCAATTCCATACTTTGGTTTAGAAGAACAGCGTTGAGCAAGTCTCCCAAGTGAGATAGTAGCAGACTAGACAAAAGAGCAAAGCAGGATAGATAAGGGAGGAGAGGGAGGAAAGTGCGACCACCAGTAGTTTAGAGTAGCCAAGTCAAAACCAACAAGGACAAAGGGAGAACATGGAAACTCCACCCAGTTGGAGACATGGACCCATGACCCCAACTCAAAATCAGACATACTCAACATTTGTCCATTAGTCAGAGTTTTGAAAATGGCCTTTAGTATAACCACCATCCCACCAGCCCCGGTTTTACTAAACTGCCTGCTTCCTAACTAGCTTTAGGCCGGGAAAATTAAAAGGGAAAGTCTATTGTGGATAAGATATCTATGTTTGCTATCTATTCTGCAGACAATGACTGTATGATCAAGCAGATTAGACAAAGATAAAGCTGCCTGTTTTATTCAGCATTTCAGTATTACAGTAAAACCAGTGGTAGTCCTGCATTGTTTACATCTTATCTGATCTGCTTAATCTGTACTGAGGGGTAATGTTACTGCATTTTAAACCATACAAGTAACAATGTACTTTAGTAAAAAAGTAACATAACTTCATTATCAAATACTGGGAACAAAGCAAAAGAGGAGCTTTAACCAATCAGTTCTACAATATGTGAAATGAATTGTGGTTGGTCCCACAAATGTTATCTTATGAGTTTATCTTAAAAAAAGGATAATAAAAATATGTGTATTGGAACACAGACAAGGACAAGAAGAGAAAGCAGCTAATGGAGGCTTACAGGTAGAGATGGGTATCGAAATTCTATAGCAAAAGTCACTGACCAAAATGTCTGTACCTCTTTTCAATACTTTGGATAAAATGCAAGTCACGAGGGATTAATGAAGCTAGCACTACTACTAATGTGTGTATGACTCACCTCTCCTAACTGTAGTCTGAGTTTATATTAGTGGTGATTTAAATAAGAGTATTATTTTGTTATTGGTACTGCAGTGAAAGTATCTGTATCTGAATCATATCTATATCAAAATTTCCTAACAATACCCAGCCCAGCACACGGGGTGAAAGGAGGAGATCTGAGCAGATAAATACGAGTATATTATTTATACAAGTGTTCTTTTAATGACAAAGTAGTTACGCAGTTAGTCATAAAACAGTTTTTTTTTTGTCAAATTAATCAGTACAGTTTAAAATCAATGATTGTTTGTCATCCACAGTGAATTTCAGAGTTGTTACTCTTGATGCTAAATTTGTCCCACTTTCACAAGAGGTAAGAGGTGTATTTTTGTGGCTTTTGATAAAGGCTGATTATGTGATGTTAGTTTTTAATGTGATGTTTGTTCTTATCAGGGGCAATTTTAGGATTAGAGATTTAAATATCAATTAAAGTATTTTCTCACTGAATATTGAGCTGCTGTGGGCTTGGGTGACCAAATGTGCACGAGTGAAATTCAAGACAAGAAAGGTGGGCTGAGGGTGTCAGACAGATAATTTAGATTCAAATTGGACACACTAGCAATCTGATTTTAATATGATCAAGACACACAAAATATTATGCACAGATGACAGGTGTTTAGTTTTAATTTTAAACATTCGTTCAGCAGATAAAAATGTAAATAGAATATTAGGCCACAAACACATTATTAGATATTTTTTTACCTAAAAGTTACTTCACTGTAAAAGCTCCATTCTCAATTATCTGTCTTGTGTGACAAACTGAAAGTAAGAAACTTCAACTGCAGCATACAGACAGCTAACCTTTCACCTGTTGATGATATGAAATATGTAGTTCTTTAAAAGCAGAAGGCTGGCACATGTGTGAGTTTTTCCTGCTTCAAACTAATTAGCTCCTAAACAGCCCTTTCTGAGAGAAGTGGGCTTGTGAGAGAAGAAAATGTCCATGGCCAGGTTTGGAAACATGTCATTTTAGAAAAGCAAATACATGTGTCAGCTGAATATCTAGAGCAGGTAGATGGTTTTCCAAATTAGCACCATTATTTGCAGCATAAACAGCAAGCAGACTGGCTGTTTTTGTTGATAGCAGGACTTAATCACAGTGTAACCAGAAAGCTGATTGGCTCTTTTTTTTGTAAGGGTGTGACCTAAACTCCTATGAGGAGGAACAAGGATGGTGTGTTTTCGTTGTTACGGTTTTATTTTTAACCAAATACTTTCTGTGGTTTAAATATATTTTAGTTTATCAGAACAATTTACATAAAAAAAATGATCAACAGTGAAAAAACTTTTCACTTTTTGTAATTTTAGGGCTGCTGAGACTGGGGTACTTGACCCCTACACCCCTAAAAATGGGATACCCATGGTTCTTGTTTCTTTCCATCCAGTTGCTCAAAAAGTCTTTTCCAAATTAGAAATATGCAGTAATGTGTCATGAACTCTTGTGTTAGACATTTGGGATTTGTTTATTTTTATTGTATTGATGACTTTTGATTGTTTTTTAATCCAAATGATATCATCTGTTTATTCTTTCTCCTCCTTACAGTACAGTCTATTGACACTTGAGGTAAAACCACACACTGCATTAAACATTTAATCTATTGCTTTTAACATTAGCATGTCAGCATTGTTCAGTACTTAAATAACACTGTTACTAAAGTCAGTTACTTGTTTGTATCTTTTATGGCATCATCAAGGATAATAACGGAAACAGGATCGGTCAGTGGACAAATGTGTCCTCCAAAGGTCTGATACTGCAGCTTTCTCACCAACTGAACAACGAAGCTTCTCAGGGCCAGTATAGTCTAAAGGCTAGAATTGGGGATAGACTGACAAGGCATAACTTTCAGGTGAAAAAGTATGGTAAGTGATGTTACAGTGGCGTTAATTTTATTATTGATATTAATTAAGTAATTGTGTAATTTATTGCCATAAATTCCACTTTTAGTTTTGCCCAGGTTTGAGGTTACAGTGAAGGCTCCAAAGGAGCAGAGTGTTGGTGAGGAGGAAATGAAGATAGAGATTTGTGGAAAGTGAGTAATGGTTTCAAAACTCACACAAACATAAAACTGAGGGCCAGATTTGAGAACATGTCATTTTAGAACAACCAAGTACATGTGTTAGCTGAATATGTAGAGCAGAGGTGCCTGAATCTTTGTCCTGAAGTTCTGCTTCACTGGAGAGTTCAGATGCCCGTGAAGACCTACTTTCATTGGAATTAATGTGTTACTAAATCAATAAAACACAAGAGGGAATGTGTTTTTATGAAATAACAGCATTAGCCTGATGAAACACAATCTCAAGTGTTTTATTGGTTTTATATAACAGTTCTGAAAATAATAAGTAAGAAATTAATAAATCAAGATGTGAAAGTAACGTTTAATATGTTTTAATGTTATTATTCCAATCCATCAAATTACAGTTCCTCAACTAGTGTCTTGTTTGTTTGTCAATGTGACGGACTTTACTCATTATCTGCACAGCCAGTGGCTCCTTACACAGATTAACACATTAAACATCCATTTGCTTTTCTTATTGTGAATTATTATGATCTCAGCTGCAGTGAGAGTCATTTAGCTGGCCAATCTCATGAATTCCAGAGACAGGCAATGGCTCGAGATCAAGGAAGCAAAAAATCTTTCTGTATAATTGAACATTTTTTAAATATTAAATAACTTTAAAACTCAATATAAACAATATGGACTCAGCTCACATTTTTATATCCCAATACAGATATAAATATCAATATATTGTCCAGTCTTAGATGCCGTGTAAAAATTAAAACATGGTTTGAAAAATTTTTAAAAAATTAGCTTTTGTGGAACTAACTAAATTAAGATTAACTCTAGACTCTACAAGGTGGTACATCTTGAGGACCAGGATTGGGCACCCCTGATCTGGACTACAAATGTGTTATATGTGATATGAAAAAATGTCAATAAAATTATAATGGTTTTTCCAGGATGTGCTATAGAGTACAGTATTCACAGTATCTACTTGGCTCACCGAATATGTATTTTTGTGTATTTTTGAAGATACACATTTGGACAGCCAGTACCTGGTAATGCTTATGTATTCCTGTGTCGGACTTCTCAGGGCGTCCTGATTTCACGGTGCACGTTGGCTCTTGTAAAGGTGTGTATTTATATTATACTATAATAGAGGATGTCATGTCTGTCATTTGTCAGTCCTGTCAGTTCCCCCCATGTGCTCCTTAACACATGGTTTGTGTTTTTGATTCTGTCTCTTTCTTTGCTGTCTGTTCCCATCTGTGTCTCATTTGTAACCCTGCCCCCTCATAATCAGTTTACTCGAGGTGTTTCCAATGTTGTCTTGTATTTAAAACCCTTTGTCTCAGTCTACCCGGACTGTATGTGCTTCTAGAACTGTGCCCAGTCTGGATCCACAGACAATGGGGACTTTTGCCAGATCTCAGCCTATACCTTTTTATACGTCTAACTCCTAGCCTGTATTCACATCTGTACACTTGTCCTCACCTTTGTTTGTATCTTTTCATGTTTTAGTGCCCATTCCTGTTCCCATTCCTGTGTCTGGTTTTGTCATCCCAGTCCCTGTCAATGTGTTTGTGTCTGTCCCTGTCAGTGTATTTGTCCTTGTTCCAGTGCCCACTCCTGTCTCGTCCAGAATCTAGTCTCCAGTTGTGTCAGTGTCTCCTTCATCGGTTTCTCAAACTCCCTTGGTCCCATCCACTGTCAAGTCTCCAATCCAGTCTCCAGTTCCCTCAGCCCAATCACCAGTCCAGTCTTCAGTCCTAACTACAGTGTCTTCTGTGCAGCCCCAAATTCCCCTGACCCAGTCATCTTTCTTGTCTCCAGTCTTGTCTTCGGTCTCTCCTGTTATGTCTCAAGTCCCTCACTTATCTCATGTCCAGTCTCCTGTTCAGTCTCCGTTTCCCTCTTCTGTGTCTAATGTTCCCCAAGTCGTGTCTTCTGTCCAGTCTCCTGTCTTGTGTAGTTACCCTTATGTCCAGTCGTCTACGCCTCATGTCACATCTCCTGTCCTGTGGAATGTTTCTCCAGTCTGTTCCCCAGTCCAGTCAAGTTTGTCAAGTGTCTTCCAGTCCCCTCTGTTGCCAAATATGTCTTCTGTCTTATCCCCAGTTCTGTCCCCTCCTCCAAGTCTTCAATGTTTCCTGTTAGTATCTCATCCTGTCTGTTATGTCTGTTTGAGTTTCAGATCCCTCTCCCTCGTCAGCTCTGGTTTAGTCTTGGTTTTATGCGCGTCGGGAGGGGGGCCTACTGTCATGTCTGTCGCTTGTCAGTCCTGTCTCCCATGTCTCTCTCTGTTAGTTCCCCCCCATGTGCTCCTTGTTTTGGTTCTGTCTCCTCTCTTGCTCTGCCCATTTCCATCTGTGTCTCATTTGTAACCCCGCCCCCTCGTAATCAGCTTACTCCAGGTGTGTCCAATGTTGTCTTGCATTTAAGACACTTTGTCTCAGTCTGTCTTTGTCAGTCCTTTTGTTTACTACCTTTTTCCTTTTGTTTGTTTGTTTGTAGTCTTTGTTTCATTCATGGTGTTTGTCAGTAGAGGTTCTGTCAGTTCACATGCTTGTAAGTCTGTCCCCATGCGGTTAGTTTTTGAAAAACTACATTTAGTTTGTTAGTTTGAGTACCCCAGATTTTGTTTAGTATCCCATATTTGTTTTTCTTTGTTTTATTAAATTTCTCAACCCCCTGTTTACCTTCATTTCCCTAGTCTTTGTCTGTCAAGCTCACAACCCTGACAGAGGACAGTAGATTGTCTTGCTTTCTAATGAAATTGTTCTTACCCAGTATTTGCTTTTGGGTTTTTCTTGTAGATGAGTGAGGATGGCTGTGCAGCTCTTATATTCAACATGTCCTTTTTCATCCATTCTGAATTTGAAAGCAATTTGAAAGATTCTCTAAATATTGATGTTACACTGACAGAGGAAGGGACAGGTGAGTCAAGGATAGGTCTGTACTGCATTCAGTAGAAAAGGCATAACACAGGTACAAACACACTTCAGGTTGGTTACTGACTATGAAAATTTAATTTGCATATTGTGTACATCTGTATTTAGTATTTACAGTAAATATTACACTTATTTCTAGGTATTTCCATGACCAAATCTGAAATTATTCAGATTACTTACCAAATTGGTAAAGTTCAGCTTCTTGATTTACCAAAACACTTTGAACGAGACACAGTTATAGAAGGAAAAGTAAGACTTTTTCACCTTCAGTCTTTGGTTGTTCTCTATATTTACTGTTTCTGAAATGTTCACTGCTATGAACAACAGATTAATCTGATATTTTTATTCACTGATAAACAGATCAAAGTTACAACCTACAGTGGAAAACCAATTCCAAACATGAACGCTTATCTGTTGGACAGTCAAAGTTGGCCCCCAAAAGTACTTCTTAATCTGACTACGGATGATGATGGATTGGCCAAATTCACAGTTAATGCACCTGCTGAGCCTGAAACACAGATTTTCATTGAAGGTATGTTATGATGAGCAAGGATTTTTTGATCATTGTTTTGTCTTTGTCTAAACCCATTCCTTATTTCCCTGTTATCTGGGCCAGTGTCTATCCAGACAACAAGCCACCACAGGAACAAAGAACCTTTCTTTGAAACTAGTGATGCATATACCACTCCTCCAACCTGTCACACCTTACAGTCCAGTGTTCAGTGAATTAATAATCGAGAGCTTAAAGGAGCCAATTTTATGTGATTCTGAAGTTTCCACAAATGTTAAATGCCACTACATCATTGGAGGAAACCACTGAGGAGTTACAGCACTGATCTCATTTACATGAGTGAGAGTTCATACAGAAATGCTGTTACAAAGAATAGATGAAGTCCCTTACTTTCATTTAAACATCTGTAAATGAATTACAGTTATCTGTTTGACAGAATCATGAATTTTGGCTCTTTGGTTCAGGTCGTATCCAGAGGAGTCATAGTCCATCATGGATATGAAAAAGTTGAAATGAAAAAATCCAAAAGCTTGTAGAGGACAAGTCTTATTCAAACTGTCTGTTGTTGCTGAGATATCTCCTGTAAGTGCATGAGTTCTGGTGTATAGTGTTCTGCCCGAGTGAGAACGTCATCGCTGCGAGCAAGAATTTCAATGTGGAAAAATGTTTGAGAAACAAGGTAATGCAGAACATTTTGTTCTTAAACTAAATATATTTTCAGGTAATAAATTTATTTGCAGCTTCCAGTCAGTTAATGTTTTTCTCCAATGTAATGAAAACTAGAGAATAAAAATAGATTCCATTCCTGATCTTCAGGTGTCACTGAAGTTCTCTCCACTAAACAGTTCCTGGTGAGGAAAACACTCTCCAGCTCTCAGCTTTGCCTGGTTCACTGTGTGCTCTCAGTGCTGTGGATCAGAGTGTGTTCATCTTGGAGGCAGGGAAAGCATACGAATCCTGACGGTAAAATTCAGATTCACATTTTGTTTTAAAATTGAAGAGTGGTGACATAAAATTGTAGAAAAATTAGTGTAGTTGGTTGATGGTATGTAGGGATGATGTTGCCCCCCACCCCCCACATCCAAATCAGGGGTCTCTTAACTCTGGTATCTGCTGATACTGAACATCACTTTATTTATTAACAGTTTATATATATCGGTTTAGACATTGTGGACATGGATTTGGTTTAGTAGCAACTTGTCCTTAATATTACTGTTTTGTAGTTTGTTTGTCATTTTATTATCCAGTCTGACTGCCTGACCATTCAGCTCCCAGTGTCTTTAAAGCACTGGAGTCAGATCTGTCCTTGAGTGTGGAATAGTAGTAATAATGAACAATCTGGACTGATATCTGTTATCATTTGTCGACTACTGATGTGAAATAACTGCTTTGTTGTGTAGGTGGAGGTGCTGTTCAGAGCTGGTTTAAAAATAATGAAGAACAGCTCTGTTTCGCTTGGCTCAGTTTTTATGTAGTTTGATACATTAAATTTTATGTTCCACTGTAAACAGCTCCACGCTACTGAGAAGAGAACCTCTTTATGGCTGTTGTTGCTTAGAACAATACCCATTAATGATGACACCAGATGGTGCTCTGATCACAGTGCTGGAAACAAAGAATCAGAACTGGATGATGACTAAAATAGCCAATTCCCAATTCATTAAAATATGCCTGGATTGGCCCCAATCTAGATCCACCTGAATTGGATCATATTCCTAGTTCTATGGGAAGTTTCTCAGTAGTTGAGCATTAATGAATTGGGGGTTTTGGTATTAGAAAGATTAGATGTACAGATCAAGCTGAAATGCAAGCAATGTACTACTTCTAGATTTTTCATCTTGAATGATTCTGTACATCAAACCTGCATCTTCAGTCCAACTGCAGTGAGAGTTTATTTAAAAAGTGTAAACATTTTTCTCACCTGTTGGCCTCTGGAGGAAGTTTTGTATCTGCATCTGCAGGTAAGAAGAATAAGAGTTACAGTAGACTTATTATAAAAGGTTCATATAATATTTATTCATAAAATCAATAAAGATCAAGCCAGATTAACCAAACATTCAATTCAGGTTTCAGGGCGAGTTGTGGTGCAGCTGCTCATCCTCATCACAGCCAATATTTTATTACATTGTAAATATGGAGACAAGAGAGCACAGCTGAATAAATAAAACTTCAATGATGAATTAAAATAGTAATGCATTTTTGTTTGGGGGGCAAATAAATATGTTCATACTAATAAAATAAATGTCATTTGTCTTAGGTCTTCGATTTGTTGCGGTGAAGTCAGTATCAGATTATACTTATGAAGTTGAAGATGCACTGCAGTGTATACGTGTTGAACCTCGGTAGGAATGCGGATAGACCATGTTCACGATGCTATAAAAGGTAACTGACTGTTTAAATGTACTGTAAATGTGTGAAATCCATATTTACTGTGCTATTTTTGGGTATTCATAAATACTGAACATATTACTTTTTGTAGTTTTTAGGTATTTGTATTGTGGATGTGTCATTTGATCTTTCTATGTCAGAGTGTTGGTGGTGTACAATGTAGAACAATGACTTTTTAATCATCTGACAGAGCTTGGGGCTCAAGATGGCATAAACCTGGCTGTAAGAGAACCTAAATGTTTGATCTACAGAGGTGTTCAGTTTCATAAGGGCTGTCATCACTGTACACATAACATCGCTTATGGTATGATGAATTTCTGTTTGACTTTTTCCATTATTAAGCTATATTACTTTTTAATGATTGTTTCGTGTTGCATTTTAAGCAGGTTGATGTCCTTTCATCTTCAAAAGCGATTATAACATAAGAAGACTGTTAAATAGAATTCTTCCTAGAAACTTGGATATAGCAACTTTCTGAGAGTGGGGTTAGTGATCATTATTACTTAAAACATTATAACTTTAATGTGTATTTTTAAATTGTATTTTTGTTATAGTTCATATTGAAACATAAACTGACATCAAATAAAATAAAAAGTAGAATGCTGATGCGGCTTAATAAGTTACGACCTCCAGGTAGCTGTTAGGCTGTATGTATGTGGTCACTAGGATGAAAATGTTTTTGTGACACAGTTGCTGTGTTTTCCTGGTGGTTACTAATGTGGTGCAAGATGATTGACAGGGTTACTTCAGTTAACAGAGTTGAGGGATGAGGTAATGGTTAATAAACACTTTCAACTGAAGAAACTGATTTTAAAGATCAACTGTAAAATGTAATTCCTAGAAATGCAATTTTCTTGTGTGGGACAAAGTTTGGACACTTCCACATTTTTTACTAAACATCTAAAATTGGAATCTGGAGCAGCACATCAGCTCCCAGTGATTTGAACACTTGGAATCTGTCTTATTTAAAAGTGAGACCTTGGTTTACACAGATATCTCCATCTTTCCATATTGTTAAAATAAAAAAACATGTGCATATATGTTTAAATATATGACAAAGAGGATGACTAACACTTATTCACATGACTGTAAGTCGTGGCTATCCAGTTGTGGCTTTTAGTGTTTGAGCTCACTCATAATAGAAATAACTGAATAATACATGAAAAAAGTACTGAAAAAAATAGAATTCCATGTGAGAACTACCTGTCAATCAGTGCGATTGCGTTTGTTTGTGGTTTTTTTTATTTAAGTGGCTCGTGCCTCACTCGGTAAGGAGTTTTCTCTTTCTGAGACTCTGCCAGTAAAACTCTGGTATTTCTTATCTTAAACTGTCTCTTCTCCCAAGTGAGAAGCATTTCTGCTTTTAAAATCCTCTTTTCCCCTCTGCCTCCTCCAGTAATTGGGGCAGAGCTGTACTTCCTTCCCTCCTCACCAAGCAGGGGAGTCTGTCCCTATCTCTACCTCCACAGCATAGTTACAAAAGAAAAAGCACTTATAGAAAAAACTTGTTTTTATCCTCTCCTTGAGTTGTTTCATTTTTGCATTTTTTCCTCTCTAAACAAGGAGTGACTTTGAGTTTGATTTCCTTCTCATTTTGAAGAAAACTGTTCAGTTCATCCCTCTGGATCTCATGTTCTCGGCCTGTGCATCTGGTCTCCCAGGTGATGCCTTAGCTCACCTAGCTAAAGCGCTAACCTGTGGAGCACAGCGCATGAGCTCACAGGGGTTCAAACTCTGTGTCCTGTGAGTTTGTTCTTTTGTCTGTTTATTTAATTTATTAATAAACCTTTATTTCCAGTTCGAATCACTGGTGCACTCTTCCTCCAGTGATCTGTTTAACCTCTCGGTTATCACCAAGCACTCCACTGCTCCAATTTGAGGCAGTATTCAAGCTTTCTACTTGGAATAAGTCTCTTCAGGCTGACTAGTCCAAAATTAAACATTAATATCCCAGTCTCAACCCAGGTGTGTTTCTTAATTTCCACCTGGGTTGCACTATAACTGAAATATACTTTTATGCCTACATGCTATTAGGTTAGGACAGTATACTTCTTTCCCTTTATATTAGTCATTAAAAGTAATTGTATTTAAGCTCTTTTGTAAAGGTCTTTAAATAAGTATAATGACTGAATTTTATATAATTTTAAATGTATTAAACTGAAAGATGCCTTATATTTATGATTTCTGTTGATGGCTGGTTATGCTTTTCCACAGGGATTCTGGATCCAGTTCAGGTTCCTGTCACTGTTCACAACACCATCACCACTTGGAGATGGACACTTTCTGCCTGTCCTCTAGGGTCTGGGGTGGCTCCTCCAGCTCAGCTCCGCGTCTTCCAGCCCTTCTTCCTGGAGCTCTCGCTGCCCTACTCCATCATCCGGGGAGAGGTGTTTGAGCTGAAGGCCACGGTCTTCAACTATCTCTCCAAGTGCATTATGGTACTGTAAGATCAGCCCTGTCTGTCTTCACCAGTTTCTCATCAGTTAACATCCACAACAAGCTGATCCTTGTGTTTCACTGTTTAGGTTAAAAAGTGACTCAGCTCCTTCCCCACATTACACTCCTAAAGCCTCCTCAGTGACCAGTATTCATCTGTCTGTGTGCAAATGGTGAACCTTCCGTGGACTCTTACTCCCTCTGTATGCTTGGTGAGAGTTCTCATACCTGAAATTTAAACATTATCATTTCTGTTCTTGAAGCTGATAAACTCCTCTCTGTGTGCTCTGATGTGTGATAGGGGTCTTGAATGTGACGGTCAGTGCTGAGGCAGAACAGTCACAGACTGTGTGTGACAATGAGATTGTGAGTGTGCCTGAGAGAGCGCATTGGCCTGATCACCACGAGTCTGCTGGTAAAGGTAAGACTTTTCAAAGAGAAGATATTTTTAATGATTTGTATTTATTGTAATCATTTATTAAGTTTGACTTAGCAGACATTGTTTCCATGTGGGCTGAAGGAAGTGAAAGACCGAGAGCAGAGTTAGTTGCTGTGTCCACAGGGTCCAGTTATGCTGTTACATTCTCCACGCTTCACACCACAAAATCATTTCTCCTGTAGTGGTGAACACAATGCTGTGCTGCCTAATAAAGATGAAGATGCTTATTTGAATTCACAGGAAACAGTGTTTCAGAGGAGCTGGAGCTGATTCTTCCTAAAGATGTGATCAAGGGATCTGCGTGCTTCTGTTTCTGGTCTTGGTAAATCCTTATTTTTCATGCATAAATGTTCCAGTTTTTATGGATAAAATATTCATCATATTTAACCACAAGTACAATACAGAATAGACTGTGGGGGCACCATTAAAAGGTCAAATAAATTGCTTAACATCAGCATATTTATATAATTTCTGCGTTCAGCAAAAATCAAACAATCAGAGCCACAACATTTTATTTCCATTTTTTTGGTTGTTGCCATTTGACCAGCAGTGTACCAGAAGACAATCTACGAGGGTAAAATGGTGGAGAATCAACATTTGAATCTATTTATAGTTTATACATTGAACTTTTTTGTTTTTAATCGTTTTATTTAGGACAATAGCAAACATGCAACAATTGTTATACAAAATATAGTATATTAGTAATATAAATAGTGAAATATACTGTATACAATATAACGATATACCACTGCCCATTTTAACCAAATATCCAAACTATCAAACAAAACAGATAAGGGGAGTGCAATTAAAATAAACAAATAAGGTCAAGTCAAGGCTTTTTTTTATTGTCGTACAACCAGTACAGGTACTGGTGGCTGAGTGGTTCCTCGGAACCAAGGTGCAACATGGAGCAACAATACAATGACGACATAAAGTGCAAACAGTACAATAAATACAGTAAACAGAGGCAGTTTAACAGACAGGACAGGATAATACAATGCAGGAGTGGTACAAGAAGTGAAATGAGTGGTGGAAATAAGGTGCAAGAGATATGTAACATGTAGATGTGCACCAATGCTTAGCAGTTACTGAGGTGAAGTTATAGTTCTTGGTGTGCAGCAAATATTGCTGATAAGGATGGGGAGATGATCAGTCTCTGTAAGTCCAGTCTCTAAGTAAATAAAGGGGTGCTAAATAAATAAATAAATAAATGCAAAATAAATAAATAAAACAGAGGTAGATGGATTAAGAAAACAGTCAGTCATCAGGAAAAACCTTAAGTGACGCAATGCATATAACAGAAATGGATTCCATTTACAGTAGAATGCGGCCGTGTCACCTTTGTTGTAAATTTGATCTTTTCCAATTTTAAAAAGTAAATCACATCCCAAAACCAAGAAGAAAGTGATGGAGGAGTTGGGGACTTCCATAGCAAAAGAATACATCATACAACTAATAAGAACATGAAAGCCACGGGCCTGATGTTGAAGTGTGGACCCCAGCCCAGGATGTTTTTTTAGAAAAGGAAGCCATATACAGCTGGTAGTTCTGGGGAATATTAGCACCGAATATTTTTAGACACTGTATTGAAAAAATTCAGTCAAGAATCTACTAAGGGAGAACAAAAACAAATACATGTGGCTCAAGTTGCAGGGAAGCACCACACGATCACATTCATCACTGATATTTAAGTTGGAATTTTGCTAAGTGAGACTTTGAGCGAGTAGACTCTGTGAATGACCTTAAACTGTATTAATTGAGTTGGCATGGTGCACTGGAATTTATGATGCCCGTAGCCTCGTCCCACCATTATTCTGAAAACATAGTACCAAACTCACTCTCCCAACCCTTTCTATATTTGTCCACTGTGCCCATCAGTACTCAATAGATGAGTATAGATCTTTGAGATCTCTGAAATTAATCAATGACCAAAAGATCATCACACATTGTCTTGGCGGGAAGCGAGATGATGCTTGGAAAAAGCGAGAATACACAGTGTCGAACCTGAAAATAACGAAACATATGTGTCCTCGACAGGCCAAAATCTGTAACCTAACTGCTGAAAAACCTTAAAAGTGCCAGCTTTGTAAAGATCTTGGAAAGAACATATACCTCTGTCTCGCCACATATTAAAAGCTGTATCAGTCAGAGCTGGCGGGAACAGATGGTTATTTAGCAGGGGCATAGCTGGAGGGTAACTTTAGAAATTAAAATAACATAAAAGAATTGGTAAAGGGAAGCGTAAGCATTTACCCAAGCAGTGAGGATAGAAGAACAGGATCTCTATTCCGTCTACACCAGAGCAGTTAAGATGAATATTTCAGTAAAAAATTTTGTGTATGTGTGCCGACCAGTAATAAAACCTAAAATTGGCAAGGGCCAGGCCTCCATCAGACCCAAATCTTTGAAGAACAGAATATCTTACTCTGGGAACTACCATTCCAAATAAATGTACAAATGAGTTGATCTAGCCTTTTAAAAAAGTTTATTAATTAAAGGAGAGAAATTGGCATGAAAAAGGGATGGTGATGCAGTGAGAGACCTGGATCTAAATAGCTGAAGCAGATTGGGGTGAATTTAAATGGGATTGTGGATTGATCAAGAGAGACTGCTAGCGAGTTCAGCGGGAAGTACTCACTTTTCTGCAGGTTCACTTTAAAACCTGAAAATGAGCCAAATGTTGTTAAAAGTGTTAGAACTGGAGGAAGGGAGGTCAATGGGTCACCCATATACAACAGAAGATCATCAGCGTAAAGAGATATTTTCAACTCCAAAGCGGCGAAAAATACCTTGGATTGGGAGAGATTTCAATGCAATGGACAGTGGTTTACATAACAAGGGCAAAATTAAAAAGGAGATAAGGGACACCCTTGTCTGGTCCTCATAATATTAGAAAATACTCCAAGCCCGGTCACGGTTGGAGAAATTACACTGTTTTCGGGGAGAAGTGTATAACAATTTAAACCAGGATATGAATTTTCCCCCAAAACCAAATCTGCATAAAACCTCAAATATATAATTCCACTCAACCCGATCAAATGCAGCTACTCAGCATCAATGGAAAATGACAAGTTCAGGGATGGAAGGAGAATGTTGGCATAGATCACAATCTGATGTTAGAAAACAAGTGGCTCCTAATAAAACTATTTTGGTCCTGAGAGATAATGTTCGGGAGAACTTTTTCCAAACGCTGAGCCAGTACTTTTGCCAGGATTTTAACATCTGCATTCAGAAGAGATAAAAGGAAGGCCTATAAAGTGCAGGGACCGGATCCTTCTCCTTTTTTAAAAGAAGACAAATAAAGGCTTCAGTTAGAGTGGGGGGTAGTAAACCAGTTGTAAGTGATTCGTTAAACTTTTGATAAAGCAGGAAGGCCAGCTTTTCTCTAAAATTTTCTTAAGAATTCAACCGGAAACCCCATCAGGTCCTGGAGCCTTGTTGGACTGCATACTGTTAATAGAGGCCACAAGTTCCTGTAAACCCAATGGACATTCAAGCGCCGTTGCATCAGTAGGGCTATTAGAAGGGAAATCAAGCCCATCCAGAAATGTGGACATCTCATTTTCATCCGATGGTGACTCAGAAGCGATATAGATTCTTATAGAAGGATTTAAAGGAATATCATTAATGGATGGCGGTTGAAATGCTGGAGTTCCATTTGAATCTACAATTTGGGGGATTAACTTAGAGATGCTGCTTTTCTTTAACTGATGAGCTAAGAGTCTGGATGGCCTATCGCCTTGTTCATAGTTACTACGTGTTTTCAGCAATTTTTCAGCATCAATGTTAGTGGTGATAAGGTCTATTTCCATTTGCAAATCTGAACGTTGTTTTAGCAAAATGGGAGATGGATTAGTCGAATTAAGCCTATCCAAGTCAGATATCTCCTGGAGTTAATTTTTGTAGCTTAAGTCTCGAACTGGTTAGTGTGATCTTATAAGATAATCTGGCCCACGTAGGTAAACTTTAAAGGTTGAGAGAATTGGATGTAGGCTCGTGGAATGTCTGTGACCTTAGAGGTTGAGGGAATACTGCAGTGGGATTTGACTATCCAGCTGGGTCTAAAAAGTACAATTTGAATCTCCTCCTAATATCAAGAATGGGAATACAAAGAGGAAAATAGACTGAATACTTTGTGTGCTGTGTCTGGATCGTCAAAATTAAATATTAACCAACAGCACAGGAATATTAAACAAAAGTGCAAACAATTAAATATCTGCGTTAACATCTGCAATAACTATCTGATTTGAAGTGAATGCCATTTTTGATTAGGATGGCTACACCTCTTGATCTAGAACCAAAATTTGAATGAAGCCTCACTATCCAGTGCTCCCAACTTCAAATGATCACTGAAGTCTTAAGATGAGTCTCTGAAGAAAAACCTCTGATTCCAAACATACTTGGAAATTGGCAGAAAAGATTTTTGAACATTTAGTTGGATTATTCATACCCTTCCAATTCAAAAAAATCTACTTGAATTACTTGCAACTCCATTATATAAAGAGTTAGCCATAAGATGAGGTAGGGTAACAAATAGTAAAAATACAAACCTTGACTGACTGGATACTAGGAAAGAAAAAAGGGGAAAGGGTTAAAACACACACAACAGGGACACCCACATATACACATTCACACACACAAGCTGTCCTCTGAAAGAAAACACGAGGACATTCGTTATGGCTCAAAACTGAGCCAAATTCACAAAGACCGTTCTCCTGCTAGTGCAGCATGGTTTAAACTGGCAGAGCCCTCTGGAGGGCCAACCTTCAACTTAGCAGAACTCGTATATCTACATGAACTATGAAAAATAAAACGAAATCAAACAAACAAAACGGAGAAAATAAACCTGTACACCAAAGAAAACACCTGTATTAACAGCATTAAGAAAATTTTAGAAATATAAACAGAAACCCTTCTATAAAAAACTGAATCCGATCAGGTGGTATTTGACCCTCCCACATTTGCGATGGATTTTTGGTGCCTTTAGCAGTGCAAAACAGCGAACACCCATCTAGCAAACAGATCCTTAACTAACCGGACGCAACCTCTGGCCTCCTCCGGAATGTAAGTGTGGTGAAGTTATTGACTAAACTGGATAGAACATACCAAAGCGCACTCCCTCCATGGCGGGTAGTTTTAGAGACTGTAGAGACTGTAACACGCTGCTGTTGTCTGGCGCGTTTAAGAATCTCGACGCAGTCTTGGTAAGAGTGAAATCCTTACAATGGGTGAGAAGTCGCCGGGCTTTGGTTTTAGGAAGCCCGAAACCGAAGGCGATGTGTCTTGGTCTATCACGGAGTTTCTCAGTGTGAACGCTTCTTTCAACCATAGACACGTGGATCGCGGTGACCATGAGTCATCCTCCGAGCTCAATGATCCGGATGTTCCGTGAAGGATATCTGGATTCCCAGATATGCGCACTTCATCAGTCTTTCAAACTCCTTAGTGAGATTGACCAGTTTAGCCTGCAGTTCTACCACATCATCTGTGCACGTGGACAGAGAGCGCTCCATGTCCGACACAGTAGTTTTTAAAGCGGCGCACTCAACTCGCACCGCTGTCATCTCCTGGATCAGTTCAGTTTTTAAATTCTGCAGTTCTGTTTTGAAAACTGACCGAATCTCACCACCTGTACACTGGTGAGCTCTGTCTTCAGTGTGAACGAACCCACAGCCCCAATGGGGACATCTGTTGTCTCACCGTGCTCAGGTCACGATAGAGAACTTGGCTGCACAAGGGAGATGCAGCCAGTCCTGGTGTTTCACTTGTTTTTTGGAAGCATTGTTTTAACTCAAACATTAATAAACTTTCAAAATAACAAATAAAAGTACAGGTAAATAGAAACATTTCAACTGCCAAAAATGAGTTCTAGGATTTGGAATATAATTGCCACTCCTCGGGCCACTCCACAGACATGTCTACTCCCGCTACGAACGGAAGTTCCTTACATTGAACTTTTTAACTCCCCCACATCGAGCTGTGTCTCTAAACCAGCTAACAGTTTAAAACAAATTGTGAATCGCATATAAAAATGTGATAAATCCTGGTGAACAGGGTGTAATATTTGGTTCAGTAACACAAAAACATTTTCTGTTTGTTCTAGAAACTGCACTGCTGAATCTCCGCGTCCATTATAACCAGAAAGCTGATTGGCTTTTTGCTGAACAGCAGGACTTTATCCATTAGCAGACAGCTAATTGGCTCATTGCATTCAAGGGCATGAGTTTGTCTGTATGCAAGCTGGTTGCTCTTTGTTGAAAAGCTGGATGTCATCTGTAACCAACACTGATGGATCACATAAGAGGGCTGATTCAAAGGGGGCCGCGTGTGGCTGAACCCTTTGCCTGGACAGTGAAAATCCAAGATATAGCTTGGTTTTAAGTCCTGTTCTTCTTGTTTTAACTGAGCTGTTTTATGTCTGTTTTACATAAAAAACTTCATCAGTAATATTATTTTGTTCTTTTGTAGGAGACATTCTGGGCCGTGCCCTACAGAATATTGATGGGCTGCTGAAGATGCCATATGGCTGTGGAGAGCAAGCAGCTGCTTTATTGTCCCCCCAATATCTACATACTTCAGTACCTCAAGAACACTGAACAGCTCACTCCAGCCATCCGAGAGAGAGCTACTGGTTTCCTCAAGAGCGGTGAAAGAACTTTGGCTGTAGTCTCTCCATGGAGAAATTATCCATCTGAGAGGGTTCATTTGTTTTCTTCTTACACAGGATATCAGAGACAACTGACTCTAAGCATTTAAATGGTGCATACAATTTTTGTTTAGCAGTGGAGAAGAAATACATGGTGAGAATCTCATGCCAAATAAACACACATAGCTGAATGTGTAGCTTTGTAGCCATGTTGACATGGCAGGACAAAATCCAATTTGAACAGGGTGATGTGTTGATATTTATATTGATATTGAGATATAAAAAGCACAAAATGGGCTGAGGTGATATGAAGTTTTAAAGCTTTTCCATTTTGCAGAAATGTTTTTTCTCTCTGGGTCTGCTCGAGCCCCTGCTCTCAGCTCCTCCACTACTCTGCAGCCCCCCACTCTGTTCACACTCACATACACACTATGGAGGGGGCTTAAGACTTAATGCATGTGTCATTTTTTTCTTTACACACACTTATTATTCAATCATCACGGAGCTTCTCATGAAGATGCAGGCTAGACTGATCATTTTAAGAAAAGGGGTGCATTTTTCCTTAATGCCCCTTCTTTCACTTGTGTCCTAGATTTTTAGTCTCATGCTGCAGCACATCCTCTATGTTCTGACATTTTTTTGTGGTATATTTTGTTTGGAACGAGACATCTCCCACATATGTAGGAGGTCTGTTACCTCATTTCTGGCCACTGAAAAACTGAAAACTCTCAGTGCTGTCATCAATTTTGCCCATTACTCAGCATGCATTTATAAGAAATGCTGAGTTAGATTTACAAAGCTGCATGAATTCTGGTTTGACTGTCATTCCTGAAAAAAGCAATAAGATTGGATTTAAATGCGTTTCTCAATATCAGAGTATAGAATGGACCTTGCAAGAACTCAAAGAACACAAAGATAGAGGACTATTGAGATGCTTTGTACCAGTAGGTAGCTACAACTGCCACAGGAAGACAGATGGGTCTCATGGTAAAGCCTTATTTTATTACACTTAAACTTATTTAACATTAATACAAATCAATCTCCACACCAGGTTAACTGCTTTTGTCATGAGGACCTTTGGGAAAGCTCAGCGTTACATCTTTATTGATCCAGGAAGGGGGAACATTGACGGTGCAAAGAAATATGGCTGATAAGTAAACAAAGACAACAAACAGCTGTTTTATTACACAGGGAGACTGTTCAACAACAGAATGAAGGTGTGTGATTAGAATCTAGAGTAACTTTTAATACTTAAATAATTCATTTTGTATTTTGATAGCATTATATTGCATTGTAGGGTGGTGTCCCAATGATAATGTGACCATGACGCTACTTACATCACCGGCCTCATTGCTTGAACTGGGACATACAGCTGAGGTAAGACATTGATCAACCTGTGAAAACTACAGCTTTATATGTGAAATCATTTCTGTAGAGATGGACAAAGAATTTTAATAATACTAAGCTTATTTCTGCTGTGCACTATTGTGATGAAGGAAGTCTGTTACAGGATGATCTCTGCTCCGTTTAAAGATCTGGCACAGTTATCCAACAATGCAGCACAGTTATCCAATAAATGAACAAATTCATGACTGTACAAGAAAAGAAACTGACTGTGAAAGGCTATATTTAAGAGCCATCTTAGGCGGGATGGACATCCTTAAAAGCTAAGATCTGCATTGTTTGGGATCCTTTTGTGAGTAAAGCATTATCGTGCATAAAGTCCTCTATTGGTGACCTGACAAACAACTATACGCAACAGCTCTGCTGGCCTACACGTTCAGTCTGGCTGGAGAAAATGACATTCGAGGGCAGCTGCTAAAGAAACTGGATGATGTTGCCATTTCAGGAGGTGTGGATTGATTGGAGTTATGGTTAAGGTTTGATGTCGCAATGTCTAGACAAACTCATGTAGTTGCCATATGCCTTTCAAATTCCTTACATTACAGATGGACGTCTTCACTGGTGCTCCAGTCTGCATTGGATGACTCGGCTCGCCAGCGGTGGAGATCAGCTCACTATGTGTTGCTAGCTGTTCTCTCTACTGATCAGCTCAGTGCTGCTGATTTGGGTTATGTAACAGGATTGTCAGCTGGCTGAGGCAAGGGCAGCAGGAGGAATCCCTATGGAGGCTTCTCCTCAACCCAGGTACTGAAATATAATGTAGCCCTTTTCAAACTCTCTCTGTTCTGGTCAGATGATTCATTGATATGGAGAAGTTTGTGACCGAGTGTATAATTAGTAATTTTGCTCGTTTGGTTCAGGACACAGTGGTAGCCCTCAGGCTCTGGCTCTGTACTCTAAAGTGTACAGCTCAGATGTCCAACACAGTAACTGTGCAGTCAGAATAAAAGACTCACAGCTTTGATGTGAACAGAACAATAAGTTACTGTATCAGGAGAAATCACTACAAATGTTCCTGGCAAATGCAAGCGTTTCAGTGAAAGGAGCTCTGCTTATTGCCTCAGTACAGGTAAAGTGTAACTAAATTACAATGTAGCTGTGGTAGTTACTTCTTGCTCCTGGGCTCTGAGCCCCACCATTAATGGACACATACATTCCCTGAACTTTTGAGAAATACAAAAATGCTTGAGGAAATGAAAAGAAACATAGCATGATAAAGTACTAATACAGAATTTAAAAATAAAAACTTGTGTAAAATAAAGCTATTCTAAAATAAGAAGCTAAACTGTTTCCTAGTGTCTGGCAGGGTTGGCCATTTCTTTCAAGCCTGAATAGTTTTAAAAGGTTCTAGCAGTGAGCATAAGGGGAGGGAAGATAAAGCAGCTGGTTTGACCAACTGTAGATTATTTCTTTGGAGTCCCAAAGACCTGTAGCCTTATTGTCTGATTGTTTATTGTTTGTCTTTGGATTTGTTTTATCTCCAACTGCAGATGTCACTTTTCTATAATATCCCCACACCTACTGAAGTCCGTACACTGGGCATCCAGGCTAAAGTTGATGGAAATTGCACAAAGTCATTTGGACAAATTCTGTCCATCAACTTTACAGTCTCGTAAGAATGCATTTCAGTTTGAGTTTTATTCTGCAAAAATATTCATGCCTGTGGTTTTCTCTATTGTTGGGGTCACTCCAGCAAATGAATTTATATGCTGAACAATCATTTACAGTGGGTATGGAAGGTATTCAGACCCCTCTGTTTCATTGCAGCCATTTGCTAAAATCAAAAAAGTTCATTTTATTTCTCATTAATGTACACTGACCACCCCATCTTGACAGAAAAAAACAAAAATGTAGATTTTTTTGTAAATTTATTAAAAAAGAAAAACTGAAATTTCACATGATCATAAGTGTTTGCTGTGACACTCATATTTAACCCACATGCTGTCCATTTCTTCTGATCCTCCTTGAGATGGTTCTACTCCTTCATTGGATTCCAGCTGTCTTTAATTAAACTGATTGGACTTGATTAGGAAAGGGGCACACCTGTCTATATATGACTTCACAGCTCACAGTGCATGTCAGAGCAAATGAGAATCTTGAGGTTGAAGGAACTTTCCAAGGAGCTCAGAGACAGAATTGTGGCAAGGCACAGATCTGGGCAAGGTTACAAAAGAATTTCTGCAGCACTCAAGGTTTCTAAGAGCAAAGTGGCCTGCATAATCCTTAAATGGAAGAAGTTTGGGACAACCAGAACTCTTCCTAGACCTGGCTGTCAAGCCAAATCATGGGAGAAGAGCCTTGGTGAGAGAGGAAAAAAAGAACCCTAAGATCACTATGGCTGAGCTCCAGAGATGCAGCGGGGAGATGGCAGAAAGTTCCACAAAGTCAACTATCACTGCAGCTCTCCATCAGTTGGGGCTTTATGGCAGAGTGGCCTGATAGAAGCCTCTCCTCAGTGCAAGACATACGAAAGCCCGGATGGAGTTTGCCAAAAAACACAGTCCCAGACTATGAGAAATAAGATTCTCTGGTCTGATGAGACAAAGATCGAACATTTTGGTGTTAATTCTAAGCGGTATGTGTAGAGAAAACCAGGCACTACTCATCACCTGCCCAATACAACCCCAACAGTGAAGCATGGTGGTGGCAGCATCATGCTATGGGGGTGTTTTTCAGCTGCAGGGACAGGACAACTGGTTGCAATTGAAGGAACGATGAATGCAGCAAAGTACAAATATATCCTGGATGGAAACCTCTTCCAGAGTGCTCTGGACCTCAGACTGGGCCGAAGGTTCACCTTTCAACAAGACAATGACCCTAAGCACACAGCTAAAATAACAAAGGAGTGGCTTCGGAACAACTCTGTGACTGTACTGTGAGAGAGCCCTGACCTAAACCCAATTGAGCATCTCTGGAGAGACCTGAAAATGGCTGTCCACCAACGTTCATCATCCAGCCTGACAGAACTGGAGAGGATCTGCAAGGAAGAATGGCAGAGGATCCCCAAATGGCTATACTAGCTCAAAAGGGTGCTTCTACTCAATACTGAGCAAAGTATCTGAATACTTATGATCATGTAAAATTTCAGTTTTTGTTTTTTTAATAAACATGCAAAAAAATCTACATTTCTGTTTTTTTTCTGTCAAGATGGGGTGGTGAGTGTACATTAATGAGAACTTTTTTGATTTTAGCAAATGGATGCAATGAAACAAAGAGTGAAAAATTTAAATACTTTCTGAATACTTATCTGAATACTTTCCATACCCACTGTAGGAGTATTTATTTGTGGTTACAATGTATCTGGTCATTTTTGACCCTTTAAATAAAACAAAGGTTCATTTTTGTGTGCCTCATACAGCTACCTCCCAAACATCTTAATTTAATGTGAGCAGAAATCTGCTTAATATGCTTAAAATATGCTCTCATGACATTTTGCATAGTGGCATTTATTACATTTGGCCAAACAAATTTTGTCAGTATATATTTGTCTAACTTTAATTAATTTATTTTATATAGATATACTGGGGAGTTAAACAGCACTAATATGGTCATAGTGGATATAAAAATTCTATCAGGATTCACAGCAGATACCAGTGAGGTAAGTATTAATGATGCTTAGATGCATACATATACATATTGTCACTGTCACCCAAAAAACAAACATCTCTAAAACAAAAAGAATTACTTGGAAGTAATTTTGTACCATTTCTAAATGTCCATTTTTGTCATTGTATTGGGTAAAGAACAACTGCCAAAATAAATTGTCAAAACTTGAAAAATAGAGATTTTTGCTATGATATAAATATATAAGATATATAAATAAGATATATAAATTATTTGCTCTGAAAGCACTGGAATAAGAAATCTGACTCATGTCTTCTGTCAAAAGATAAAGATCAGATGATGGATTAGAAATATAGGTTTTATTTATGGATTTATGAGGTATTTTTGATCACCCAATTATATCAATTATTAGTACTGAAACATAGTTGTATGTATATTTTTCTTCTGATGTACAGATTTCACTATCAAATTCAAATTGATAATATATGAAAACTATTTAACATATTTGTCAGCAAATATTGGTGCTACTATGTTACAATTACTTTATTTGTGATGAAAATCTAAAATAAACTTGTAATTGTAGCATATAAAAAAATTTAAGAATTTATTTCAAGACCTGGTTAGGAAGGACAAGAACTGCCATTAGCAAATTTTAAATGATGAAAATATAGCTTAGTTATGTCTTTAGGTTCTAGGTTCAATTTATTTGTCAAGTAAATAGTTATACACAGTACAACATGCAGTGAAATGCTTTTTTACAATTGTAACTAAATAACTAATCTGAGACTAAGTGACTCTGAGGAAGGAAATAATTTAGTGGCGGTAGGTGTGTTTCTAGTTAGTGTAGGAACCCTGAGAGGTATATAAAGTACAAAGTGTGATGTTGGCTACATAATTTTGTTTAAATAGAGCGTTGGTGAATATGAGAGTCCGTTGGTGACTTATGAGAGTCAATATGTGATATGTGGGATTTTGGGTTAAAAATGAAGTTGGAGCTGGTTCACAGTCCGAATAGCCTGAGGGAAGAAGCTCAGTCTCATCCTTTCTGTGGTGGATCTCAGTGAGTGGAACTGCTTTCCTGATGGCAGCAAACTGAAAAGCCCATTGTTAGCATGACTGAGGTCCTTCATGATCTTCATGGCTTTTGACCTGCACCACTTGGTATAGATAGTCTGGAGATCTGGAAGTGTTGTCCTCATGATGCGCTCAGCAGAACGCACCACTCTCTGCAGGGTCTGTCTGTCCTGTTTGGTGCTGTTTCCGAACCAGGCCACAGAGTTCCTTGTGAGGATGCTCTCGATGGTGCAGGAGTAGAAGTTCCGCAGTACCGTGGAGGGCAGTCTGAAGTCCCTAAGGCGTCTGAGGAAGTAGAAACGCTGTCGCGCTATCTTTGCCAGGATGTCGGCGTGGCAAGACCATGTCCGGTCTTGCAAGATGTTGACTCTACATCTGCACCGTTGAGCCGTACTGGTTGGTAGCTCCTCGTCTGTCTCCTGCTGCAGTCCACTATCAGCTCCTTGGTTTTTCTGACATTGAGCAGGAGATTGTTGTTGTTCTTTCCTGATTCCATTGTTCTGTCCATGCAGTGGACCAAGAAGAACTCAGCTGGCTGGACAGCGTGGTCCAGTACCGCTGGGTTCAGCCGTGATTCAGTAAAGCAGAGGAGGTTGCAGTCGCGAAGCGCGAAGGTCGCCTAGCTTGTTCTCCAGGGACTGGACGTTGGCTAACAGGATACTAGGTAAAGGGGCCCGATGTGCTCTGGCCCTTAGCCTGTTCTTGATGCTGACTCGCTTACCCCGGGGTCTCTTCTTCCCTTTGCATCCTTTGTTGTCCCTCAGGATCTCAGTTGTCCAGCTCAGATCTGGAGTTAAAAGAGATGTAAGTTGAGTGGATCGTATATTAATAGAAACAAGAGTGTCTCTATCGTAACTAATCCGTGCCATTGTGGAGAAAAAAAGAGGTCAGCGCAGGTAAGAACTGTTAAAAATGGTAAAAAAGTTAGAAGAGTGAGTGGAGCAGTCGCGACGGCAGCCGACCTCAAGCCGAAATTGTAGTTATGGAAGAACTGTGGGAGTCAAGGCATGATGTAGAAGACCAAGACAGTCAAAACAATCATTCTACTGAACAGCTTTGATTTTACTGATGAGATCTGGATGGAAGAAGGAAATCATATCTGCGACCATACCACAGATTTCACAGTGTCTAAATGTTGTGTGGCAGCCAAAACACAGGACAGTTTGTACAGGTATACAGTGGGGAAAATAAGTATTTAGTCAGTCACCAATTGTGCAAGTTCTCCCACTTAAAAAGATGAGAGAGGCCTGTAATTTACATCATAGGTAGACCTCAACTATGAGAAACAAAATGTGAAAAAAAAATTGAGAAAATAATTTTGTCTGACTTTTAAAGAATTTATTTGCAAATAATGGTGGAAAATAAGTATTTGGTCAATAACAAAAGTTCATCTCAATACTTTGTTGTAGATCCTCTGTTGGCAATGACAGGTCAAACGTTTTCTGTAAGTCTTCACAAGGTTGGCACACACTGTTGCTGGTATGTTGGCCCATTCCTCCATGCAGATCTCCTCTAGAGCAGTGATGTTTTGGGGCTGTCAGCGGGCAACACGGACTTTTAACTCCCTCCAAAGGTTTTCGAAGGGGTTGAGATCGGGAGACTGGCTAGGCCACTCCAGGACTTTGAAATGTTTCTTACGAAGCCACTCCTTTGTTGCCCTGGCAGTGTGCTTGGGATCATTGTCATGCTGAAAGACCCAGCCACGTTTCATCTTCATTGCCCTTGCTGATGGAAGGAGGTTTGCACCCAAAATCTCACAATACATGGCCCCATTCATTCTTTCATGTACACGGACCAGTCGTCCTGGTCCCTTTGCAGAGAAACAGCCCCAAAGCATGATGTTGCCACCCCCATGCTTCACAGTTGGTATGGTGTTCTTTGGATGCAACTCCGCATTCACTGTCTTCCAAACACGACGAGTTGTGTTTTTACCAAATAGTTCTACTTTGGTTTCATCTGACCATATGACATTCTCCCAATACTCTTCTGGAACATCCAAATGCTCTCTAGCAAACTTCAGACGTGCCTGGATATGGACTGGCTTAAGCAGGGGGACACGTCTGGCACTGCAAGATCTGAGTCCCTGGCGTCGTAGTGTGTTGCTGATGGTAGCCTTTGTAACGTTGGTCCCAGCTTTCTGCAGGTCATTCACTAGATCCCCCCTTGTGGTTCTGGGATTTTTCCTCACCGTTCTTGTGATCATTTTGACCCCACGGGCTGAGATCTTGCGTGGAGCCCCAGATCGAGGGAGATTAGTAGTGGTCTTGTAGGTCTTCCATTTTCTAATTATTGCTCCCACAGTAGATTTCTTCATACCAAGCTGCTTGCCTATTGCAGATTCAGTCTTCCCAGCCTGGTGCAGGTCTACAATTCGGTTTCTGGTGTCCTCCGACAGCTCTTTCGTCTTCACCATAGTGGAGTTTGGAGTGTGACTGTTTGAGTTTGTGGGCAGGTGTCTTTTATACTGTTAACAACTTCAAACAGGTGCCATTAATACAGGTAATGAGTGGGGGAAAGATGAGCCTCTTAAAAAAGAAGTTACAGGTCTGTGACAGCCAGAAATCTTGCTTGTTTGTAGGTGACCAAATACTTATTTTCCACCATTATTTGCAAATAAATTCTTTAAAAGTCAGACAAAATTATTTTCTCAATTTTTTTTTCACATTTTCTCTCTCATAGTTGAGGTCTACCTATGATGTCAATTACAGGCCTCTCTCATCTTTTTAAGTGGGAGAACTTGCACAATTGGTGACTGACTAAATACTTATTTTCCCCACTGTATTTGTGAAAAACTATTCACGAAATAATAATAACCACCAATGTTTGAAAAATGTGACGAACTAAAGGTCAAAAAAGACAGGAAAACAGGACATTGATTAAAAACATTCCTCAAAATTCTTCACAGACTTTTACAAGGAACTAAAGCTGAATCTAATATTAGAACTCTCATAGTCCATTAACTCAGCATAATTAATGTCTGTGTAGGCATTAAACACTGAAGGCTCAAATGTTCTGTATCAGAGAGTGTTTAAGAAAAGGTATTCACAAGCTGTGACATCTGCCAAGTATTAATAGGGTGTCCAAACTTTGCCTTTGTTCTTGCATAGTTTTTCCATGAAGTTAATTAATTCTAAATTAAACCTACATTCACAATTACACAATTTGTTTGCTGCAGATCCTGGGTTTACTTTTGTATACATTTACATAGAATTCTATGTGCTATTTTAATTGTCCTAATTGCAGAACAATCATCTTGTTTCCTCAGCTTGAACAACAAGTATTTGTAGATCGATTCCAAAGATGACCATGTGCTCATGTACCTGTTGGGGGTGAGAAAGTTACATTTTTACCAGTATTTCTGTATTTTCTTTCACCGCAAATAAAAAAACAACCCAAAGTACAGACTTTACAGCACTTTAACAGATTTTTGTCTGCTTTGTGTTCAACAGGTTTCGAGGGAATTTTCTTTATCTTTTGATCTACATATTAAACAGGTTCTTCCAGTCAAGAACCTCAAACCAGCTGTCATCAAAGTGTACGATTACTACCAACCAAGTAAGTTTATATTAGTCAATGTGATTCTAACTATTTCTGTAAGAGGATTGATTTTATGTACTGATTATTAACATCTGTTCTATTCAGGTGTCCAGTCTGAGACGGAGTACTCCTCTCCCTGTGTGTAAGCTTTTGCATCTCTAGCTTAAATTGAGAAAAAAATAAAGAATAAGACTGAAATTTCATTGAAATAAATCTGGTCTTCAAACAATAAATTGCTTGAGCAATATTTGTTTCTTTACTTACTTTCTAAGAGTAGAAAGTACAAAGCTGCTTTTCTCCCTGACATCCTTCAGAATTAACAATATTAATATATTAGTTTATTTTAATGTTTAAAACTGAGTTTATCTGGCAGCATTTTAGCAAGTTTTCCTTTTATATCCATTGTCATGGTCTTGTGTCTAGTTATCCATATGCCCTCCCTTGTCCTGCCTCTTTGGTGTCATCCCTAAAATAATTTATCATTCCTGGTAACCTTTATTTTCCTTCCAAATAGAATTGCAATCTGACACTTCCTTCTGGGAGCAACGGATTGTGTAACTATTCTTTGTAGATTAGTGTAGTTAAAATGAAGATCAAATATCCACATCCACAGGTTTTCTTGTCCTGCTTTTTTCACATTGCAGTATACATCCCCAGTGTGAGTAGGCTAGACACCTAAATCTTGGATACTAAGGTTTAAGTTAATAGGCTGCCATCTATGACAAGATCTCAGTGAGACATTATGAGAAATGAGTACAAACTGGTGTGTCAGAAAGTGGAAGGTCATCAGCATAACAGCAGCAGGAGAACCCAGGAGATGACAGTCCTGCACTAATGAATGAGTTTAGAGTGAGAACAGAAGATGACCAAGCACAAAGTCTTGATGAATCCTGGTAAAGAATCAAGGGTTGGCAACCAATTTTTGAAGAATTGTGTATGATATTTGTGCAGTTATGGAGTTGTGTACTGAAAACACCTGTTCAGATGTGTTGAGGATTCATCTGTAAACTGAAATTACATTTTTGAATTCCCATCAGAGCTGTGTCTGTAAAACAGCTCAGGATAACAAACAACTAAAGATTCCTCTCGACACTGACAATCTCTGCTCTCCTTTCACTACTAACCTGCACACATTACTGACTTCCGAGGAGGAGAGACTTCTCTGAATCTCTGGTATTTTCCCTTCTCAATCTGTCCCTTCTCCAATGTGAGAAGTGTTCCAACCTTTCTTTAAAAAATATCTCTTTTTTTCCCTTCTGGTCCTCCAAGCAAATGGGGCAGAGCTTTACTTCCTTCCTTCCTTCATCATAAAGTGGGGAAGTCTGGTCTTCTCTCTCTACAAAAGAGAGTAATCAGAAAAGAAAAAGAAAAGACAACGTTACAGAACAGACTTTAGTTTTCCCTCCTCTCTCTCTCTGGAGAGTTGTTTGTTTTCTTATTTCTCCTCTACATGAGGGTCTCTTTGAATTTGTTTTCTTTCTCAGTTGAGCAGCAATTTTCAGTTAACCCCTCCTGCTCACAGCCCTTCCCCTGGTCTGTGCAACCATACATCTGGATGCCACAGCTAACCGGGCTAAGGCACTCCCCTGCAAAGTACAGTGCATGAGCTTGCAGAGGTTCAAATCCTGTGACTGATGGATCTCTTTATTTAATGTTTATTTCATTATAAACACATAAATAAAAGTATTTTCCAGTACATATCGCTGGAGCCTTCCCTTCCCTAGCAATCTGTCAGTTAACCCTTTCTTATCTCTGTTCCCCTGAGTTCTCACCAAGCACTCACAAGCCCTACTATCAACAAGACACTTGCAGGTCCTATATAGAGCAGTGGTAAAGCACGCTGCTCTTCATCCCGGTGCTGCGAGTTAGATCCCTGCTTGTAGCAGGTCTGCTTTGTTATTTGCATTTGAGTCCAGATTCAAAACACACCCACGGTCACAACCCTGGAGGGTTTATAAATTAAATTCCACCTGGGTTTTGCCCCATGACAGAATTTGCCAATTATGATGTAGTTATAAAGTTGCATTATTGGGAATTTGTATTTCTGCACGTGTTCTTGTATGGTGAGAAGCATATACTAATGCATCTTTAAAAAAAAAGTATTGTAAACCTTTATTGTATATTTTAAATTCAAATTTGAATAGATTACTGCAAAGTCACGGTCAACGCAGCATCTACCAGATTTCAGTCTGTCATGCTTCCATCTGCTGACAACCATAATGGGGATGCAGAATTCCTTTTCCAGCAGGATTTAGCCCCTGCACACTGTGAAGCCATGCTGAACAAAAAGCTTGGAAATTCACTGTATGCATAATGAATATAATGACATGAGTTTATCAGGATTAATTATGCAAATTATTTACAATATTTTAAGTTTGAGTTGCATTAGATTAAATTAGCCAAGCTAATTTAATGACTTTTGTGTAATAGAGCCACCTACTGTAACTGCTCCCAGTGTTTCAATGATTGGCCAAAGTTCTTCTGCTACAAGGAGCACCTTACTGAAAATGACATTCCCATGCTGTTGGCATGAATACAAAAATAGTTATCAGTTAAAAACTTCAACTGAATTGAAGCAGAGATCAATATAAAATGTTTGACCTCCTAAAACGCCTTTCAAGAAAGTCATTATAAAGAGTCTTACAATTGACACCCACACAGATTATTCCAGCCAGTATTTTTTATTACAAATCGTGCAATTAAAATGCTGTAAAAGTCCAAATTCATTGTCAGAGGAAGAAGTGAACTTTTAAACTTTTTTATGATCTACAGGTAACAACTAGTTGAAAACCAACTCATTCCAACAATTTCTTTCATCTATGTAAAATACTTATGCAAACAGCTTTTTAAGGGATGTCAGTTTTAGCATAAAACCAATATCAACATCACATTAAAATTACCAGTGCATTTAAAAAATATTAATTCAAAAAGATAAGCTGTTGTTAATGTTGTGTTCATTACATTTAAACTAACATTTTTCAAGAGGCTGTTATGACCCAGTCCAGGTCAGATCATAACACAAAAAAAAAAAAAAACAGCTGCGTCCTCCGGTTCCCCATTTACACTCCACACCAGAGCTGTCAATAATACCCAGTTATTTATTTATTTTCCAGTATTTGCAAAATAGAATTATATGTACATTCAAAAACAGGAAACCAAAATAAAATAAACAGAAACACCCTTAGAATTAAAGTATATACAAAGTCTACAACAAAAACACCCATCTATTGCTCAGCTCTCAGGTCAGGGAACCAGGAAGAAACCGGAAGCCACGTCAGAAGCAAGCCCCTCCCTCCTTGTTACTTCCTCCTGGATGGCTCCTTTAAAGGGCAGCTCGCCCCCTAGTTGTGACCTCCTGCATGAGCCCTGCAAAGAAAACCCCACACCTTTCTGACCCATAGGGTCATATAACAGTGACCTTTTGATTTAATGTTGATATCATCTGACTAATAATTTATTCAAACTCAAAATTCCAATAAATTGAGATTCTAAATTTGTTTATGATGAAAAATGTTCACCAGATGTACTACAAAACTGTGCTTTAAATGTGTCACTTTACATGTAATGGAAAGTAGGAACATAAATGTAATATTCTATTTTTTCAGATGTACTAGGAATCTGATGATGAATACTTTTGTAACAGACTGTATTGTTAATGTGTAAACATCTTAGAGGGTGTTTTTAAAAATCTATTTAGTATCAATCTTTTATTTAGCACTTAATATTAAACAAAATAAAACTTGTCCCACATCATTAAGCAGTAAGCAAGATAATTATTCAAACATCATTAATCTGTATGATTCACATCCCGATATACTTTAGCTGAATGGTGATATTCGATATATGATGGGAATTATGAACACCCCATGATCTTTTCTATTATATTTAAACATATTAAAAGTATGTTAAGTAGAGTAAAGCAGAGGAAGAGCTGAGAGCAAGGGGTGGAGCAGAGTAGAGGGAGAAGTGAAAAAGGTTTCCACATAACTTTTGATATTATTAAAATATCAGTATGTTGCCCAGCCCTAGACAATATGTGTTTTTATCCCTTTGAACAATGACAATCAATCCTTTGAACAAAGAATACTGTCTTCAGAAGTGTGGTGACACACTATTGGACAAATACAAAATTCTAATCACATAAAAGAACAGAATTACTAATATCAACAACACTTTTAGCAAACTTCAAACAGGAGTTTGAGAAGTATATTCCAAAGATTAGGAAAGAATCTTTAGCATAATTGGTAGGGCTATTGACCACAGCAGTCCTTGTGCTTCATGTATCAGCAGCACAGCTGAAGGACATGGTTTTGGCATATCTGTGGAAAGAAAGACATTTTTTAAAAATCTAAGTGGTGTAGATATCCTTACAGTCTACCTGCTCTCTCAGCTCCACAGGGTCTCTCTTGAATTCTCCTAAATAACTAACTTGATTCATGCTGTATGATAGGCTGATTTTTGAGGGACACTTTATACAGTTTTTTATGTCAGGACAACCATAAATCTTGCATGATGCATGTTTGTTTTCTGCTACCCAACTTTTCCTTTGAGAGCTTGCCCTCTCATTCCATTACTTCCTTGCTCTGGGAAAACTGCGACCTGTCACCATTTGCCTTCTGTAGGGGGCTCAATTCACTGCAAGTGAAAATGCTCCTTACAATGGTACCTAAGCCACCATCCATAGTAAACAAGGTCAGTCACCTCTTTCTGCATTGATCAGGTTCTGTCAGATGCCACATGCATCTTCTGTCTACTAACAGCCAGTCTTTGCATTATGTCTGGTATCAAGTTTTGTTTTTTTTAATCTATAGAAACCTAGGCCATATTTGTGGTAAGTTTTTGTAGTCTGACTTATGTTTATTTGTCAAAAAAATCAACAGCGCCTGACAGATCGTGCTGCTGCTCTCTAGCTTTATTCATTCATTCATTTATTTATTTGTTTGTTTGTTTGTTTGTTTTCATCAAGATCGATTTTGACTGCTAATCATATGAATAATGTTCGTCCAGAATGTCCTATCTTCTGTTTGGGTCTTCAGGCATCCTTCCTGTGAATTGGTTCTTGTCATAATGTGTCCAAAGTAAGAGAGTTTCAGTCTGACCATCTGGGCTTCCAGCAAGAGGTTAGGCTTGATTGGGTCCAGGATCCATTTGTTTGTCTTCTTTGCTGTCCATGGAACGCTCAGAATTTTTTCCAACACCAAAGTTCAAAGGCATCGCATCTTGTTTGTTTATTGTCCAGCTTTTGCAAACATACAGAACCACATTTGAATATCTTTTCAAGCTTCTTCATCCTTGTACTGATGACTGACAATGTGTGTTGAATTTCTTGAGTGTGTGATCCTTTGTTGTTAATAACTGAACCAAGTAGGCCAAAAATGTCCAGCCTCTCCACATCTTCTCCTTCAGTGGTAACACTGTCACTGTTTCCTGTCATCATCATCATTTATACTTCTTCATATTGAGCTGAAGTCCTTTTCACACTGTTCTTTAACCTTTTTAATAAGGACCTTCAAGTCTTCCAGACGCCCCACAATGAGTGTTCAGTCCTTGTTTTACCGCATTGGATTCCCTTTTCATTCTTTTCATTAGTAGTATTTCTCCTTGTTCTTCCTGGCAGCTCTCTGGAATTCCTGGTTTAGTTCTCTTGAACAAACTCTGTACTTCTTGATTCTTGCTTCCCTTCTCTTTTTTACTATCTCCACATTATCACCAGATCACTTCACTATATAAAATATCTGACCATAATGGAAAAAGAAATTGCAGTGTTGATATAGTGAAGTGATGATATATAGTATATATCATCACACCATGTATTACTTTAAGTATTTGTATGAATCTGGCCATGTTTTGATCAAATATTTACTATTATCTACTATTTTTTGTGATAACACCTAATATCTCAGAATATGTCAACCCTCTCACAAATCACTGCATGCAGGTTGAACATGTACACATAGAGCAGTTAACATACTCTGGGAGCTCTTTTGGCATTGATAGATAGGGTTAGATAGGGTCTTGTAGTTTGTTATGTATGTGTATCATGTCTGTAGGTTACTCTAGTTCTGAGATCTGAAGCCTAAAAAATGGCATGTAAGCACCTGTGTGGCTCTTGGGTTACCTGACCTGCTTGACATGCTCCAATATCTAACATGTTTCCAAGTCCAAAACACAATTCCACTGTTCTGTTTCAACTTGGTTCCTTTCAAGCTTTCTTCTTCCTCTTTTAGGGAGTTGTTTGCCCAATGTCACAATTTGGCTCACTCAAGAAATGTAAGGACCACAATCACACCCATTACATGCTGGTGTTCTCAAGCATAATCTACATACACATACGATCTGAGAACTCACACTTCTTTAGTAACATTGACGTTTTTGGGGGATCTGGCATTCTAGGTTCCCCTACAGTCTTCTTACATATTTTCATATTCTGGTCTGAACTCATAAAATGCTATCATGAGATAACTGATATATGGGACAAGCCTGAAGCACCTCTCTTCCTAATTCATCATCCTAGAAATGCCCTGCCTAATGTTCCATATCCCTGGATGGACTTTCCACAGCCCACCACAATCCTAACTTATCTTCAGTCCTAGTGGTGCATGTCAGAATATTAAAATATCACAAAAAAGTTAATTCATGTTCAAAATATCATTCAGAAAGTTAAACTGTCCTTTTATATTAATTAAATAATGGAAATCAGAAATATAATGATATATCTAATATATTCATTATGTGTGTGTGTATGTGTATATATATATATATATATATATATATATATATAGACACACATAATGAATGACAGCTTACCTTTTTAAAACTAAATTATGAACCAAAATTAGATATCCTTATATTAGTCATATCTATGTATATTCAATTTTTTTGCACTTGTATCTTGCTGCTGTCAAGTGAAAACCATGCATGTCCATATTTGTCCATTTGTTGTTCTCTCGATAGTTTGAACCATGTAGCTGTTCTGTACACTGTGCAAATAAATCTGACATTCCAAACATTTTATATGTGAAAGCTTCATTTGACACTTACCTTTTCCTTTACCCTGCTTCACAGTTAATTCCTTTTTCTCTTTTCTTCCTCGTCGAGTCAGTGTACAGTATATGGTCTTATCAAGCATGGACCCATGTTCATTTAGAATTAATTGGCATATACCCTTTGTACGATTGAAGATTAGATCATTTCTTGACATGGGTATAACTGAGCTGCCAAGCAGATCTGTGACATTTGTAAATTCACACTCAAAGTGTGTGTTGTCATTGCATGGTGGATAATAACAATCAATCCTGAGTCTTCCATCGTTCATGATGCATGGTGTTAGTATGCCAAAATTCCCCTGCTTCTTTCCAAAATGCATATCTGGAAATGAAGTAAGATATATTGTAATAAGTGATTTGTATGACTTCTGCTTTCAAAATTAAAATGAAATATACTATTTGCAGCATTCCCATAACACACATACTGTATGTTACATCAGTGAAGTGATAGCCCCAACTGGCAACCCGTAAGTCTTTAGCTCTCCTACACCTCATCTCCAACAATCATATCTAGATATTCTAATTGCGATGCACTTGTATGTCACTGCTGTAAAATGAAACCCATGTATGTCCATTTTTGTCATTTTCTTTTTGTTCTATACCCTATGCAAATAAATCTGTCTCAGCAGACAATAGAAATGCTCTAAAATTACTGCTATTTCATGTGTTGAAAAAGCCTCGGTCACTTTTAGATGTTATCTTTTCAATCACTTTTCCACCTCTTCTTTAACATTCATGTATATTTGACATACATGCTTGACCTCACAGACTGCAGGTGGAAATATGTCATAATAAGTCAGCAACAGCCTGAAGGTGTTAAAAACCCACTGTCAATTTGGTGTGTCAGACCTTAGTCAGATTTTAGCAATCAACCTGTGCCATTTAACACATTTTGCTGGTGCTCTAATCAAGAGTAGCTTACATTTCAAACATGTTATATGAAAAGGCAAATGTAGCATGTCACTAATGACCACTAACTATACGGTATCTATTGTGACAGATATATATTCCCAAAATGTCCTACAGCTGTTAACTGAAAGTAAACAACAGATTTTAAATGTATCTCACAAATAAATATGGCTAATCCCACCTGCAACAAAGACATTTCAGCACATCCTTGTCTACAGTCCCACAGACTTGCCTTTAGTCAATTGAATTATGACCTTTTCTGGAGTACTTTCTACACCTGAGACTGACTGACAACAAGTGCCACCATTTCTGCACAACGAAACACAGTTCAAGTGATCAACTGCATCACATTTAGAACATTTCAGTTTATTACTCCTATTTGTCTGTTTTCCTTATGTTCTTTAAGCATGGTAATTATTGTGAAATTAATTTTCATAGACTATTTATTTGCAGATGAATACATTATCCCACTCCCTCACTCACTGGATTGGTTAATCTTTAGAACCTAGGCTAATTTTGCTATGCTATTTTTACTAGGCTATGTTTTATTTTCAGGAGGTTCTAGTCTACTTCATTTGAGATGTAATTTTTTTTGTATGAATTTAAGAATTTGACCATGTTGTGATAAAAAAAAATACTGGCACCTAAAATAGTTTGTGCAATGATTAGATTATGAATTATGTGCAATGATTAGATTGACAAAGATATTCATAATTATTATTTTTTTAAATACAGTGGTAAAAACAAAACACCTAATGCTATTTATTATTTTTATTTATCTGTGTATCAGCTTTACCCCTACTCAGGACTTTTATTCTGAAACATTGCGTGAGCACATAAGAGACAGCCCCCCCCAATTGCATGCATTAACATAGCAAGTCTTTCAGTTTGTTACTATCATTTCTGTATGTTACTCAGGTTCTAAGGTTCTAAGAGTGAACTAAATGCTACTGTATATGACAGATTTGACACAAGTTCACTGAACCTGAAGCCATAATGGGCCATATATTTTACCACACATCAGCATGTGACATCTCCAATTAATGAGCTCTACAGCAGCCCCATCTTAAATGCACATGGAGAACAAACTGATTAGCCATGTAATAAATAGACACAGAATATAAATTTAACACATCGTATTGACAAATCAGAGATACCTAATTACCTTTATACCACACAACCCTACCTGTATTCAGTGTTTCAGGTGCTGCTTTCATGGAACATGACTTTCCTCACTTTCCTCACTGTATCTCAACAAGCATTTAAAAGCAGTTTTAATTTTTATTTTATTTTAGGTGATTTCAGTTCTCCACCTAGGTATTGTGAGAGTAATTTATAACTCAAATCCTGCATAGGAGCAAAAATGTTTAAGCAAGCCAGTCTAAACGAGCGAGCATGCATGATGCTGGACTGAAGATGAGAGCTCATGTGTAACAAAGTCATACAGTGCTTCTTATGAATCTTACCAAAGAACATGGACAGGAAAATAATGGAGATCTGAATGCCTCCAGGGATTTGCAGAAGCCCTGTGTGAGAAATCAAAACTTTCATTAATAATAAATAAGATCCAGACATAAATGCAGTTAAAAGCTCATCATGTAGATCTCGTTTTTAATGGAATGGACAATACCAAACTATATACATTGGAAATGTAAATTAGGAAAAAAAAAAGCATTCCCATATGATTTTTTACTTAGACTAGCAAAAGTAAAATGTGCATTATTTCTCATGGGTAAACAATGATGCTTCCTGTAACAAATTCCACTGGAAAATAACAAATAATAAAGTAAATTTCATTGTTTTTTTTATTTTTAACTTATTATGATTACTATATTCTTGTCAATCTAATTGCTACAAGAAATTCATTGTGTAAAGTGCTTTTATTCCTTTTAATCATTTAGCCAAGGATCTCCTGAAAACAACAGTATCTGGCATATGTGACTGTCTCCCATGAATGCTTTTCTTAAATTTTTGTGAATAAAAGTACATCAAACTACAAAAACATCCCACACAATTTGTCTAAATACAACTTTGTCAGGGTGCTCTTTAAAAGACAAAGTGAAACTTTTAAGTATGATGGCTCATAGAATAGCTTTTTCTGTTTATTCTTCATGGTTTAAAAAAAAACCACATGATCAGTTTCAGTGTCATCCTCTAAATACCACTTAATCAGCCTTTTGATTGAAATGACAGGAAAAAATTGCAATATTGTTTTTCCCAGCAAATATAACTCTGATTTTTCAGCTAATAATGTAAAGCAATGTAATTTTTTTTTCTGATTTATTCCATAGGCCTGTTGACTGCTGAAAACATTGATCTGACGTGGTTTAGGAAGAGTCACACCCAGTCCTTTTGTTGGCACCAGCCTCACTATTAATAAAACCCTAAGTTTTCCCAGACTGCGCCACATCAGTGTTGCTGGTTGCTGTTTCATATCATAAACTACTCAAATACAATCTTAAAAGCACACAACATGCAGGCAATTTTTGTAACTCTAATGTCTCACAAGGTTGTAGAGAATGAGCACTTTGTTGTCAAATAAGACATAAGAAATATGCAAAATGCAAAATTACCTCTAATCATTCTTTACTGCACAGCTCCACAGCCTCCGGGATTGGTAGATCTGGGGAAAACACGTTGAGAGACTGAAACTGGATCTTCTCTAATAAGCATCTCATGGGCAGGGCACAAACAAGGTAAACAAATTAGAGTAGTGATGGATGAGTAGGATAGCCACATAATGGCTGTGTGTGTGTGTGTGTGTGTGTGTGTGTGTGTGTGTGTGTGTGTGTGTGTGTGTGTGTGTGTGTGTAAATAAAAACCATGTGTGTGTGGATACAAAGTGGAAGATAAAGGGCAATTATGTATTATGTGGATATGTGGATGAATATACTCTCTAATTGCTTGAGTTGGTGGCAGAGGGCTTTCTGTTTTTGCAGAGCTGTGTTTGGTGTGGTTTGTTTGACCAATGTGTTTTAAGTTAAATAAAAAAATAATAATATCTAAATAAATAAATAAATGTTTATGGTGGTCATTTCATAATCCTGTGTCTCTGTGTGTTCAAATACACCTAACAGAGATGGTGAATATATGTGAAATATATATCACTCATTCATTCATTTATTTTTTATAGTAGGAGAATTAGTATTATTATTGTTGTTGTTGCTGTTCAATCCTTCCGTTTTCGTATGTGCTTCTTCCTGGTTAGAGTTGAGAGGCTCCACAGAATTGCTGAGTGCAGGCAGGTATACCCAGGTGAACTAGCAACCCTCTGATCTGATTTTAGAGCCCAGAATGTCAGAAGTTAAGGCCAGCACTAATACTACAGTCAAAGTTAATCACACCACTCTCCAACGATGTCAGACATGTTTCCCCCACTTGGCGAAGCACCCACTTTGGAGCCTGTTATAAGTACCCAGTTTAAAGAAGATCCAGCTTGCTGCTGTTAAAGTTGGTAATATGCTTGACTTTACATTGTTTACTTATCAAATTAGTTACCTCTGTGGGTTATACAATGTTTGAAGATCAATTTAGGACTATGTTTCAGGTCTGTCATCATCCATCCATCCATCCATCCATCTTCTTCCGCTTTATCCGGGGCCGGGTCGCGGGGGCAGCAGTCTAAGCAGGGAAGCCCAGACTTCCCTCTCCCCCGACACCTCAGCCAGCTCCCCAGGAGGGACCCCGAGGCGTTCCCAGGCCAGCCGAGAGACATAGTCCCTCCAGCGTGTCCTGGGTCTACCCCGCGGTCTCCTCCCGGTAGGACGTGCCTGGAACACCCCCCCAGGGAGACGCCCAGGGGGCATCCGAAACAGATGCCCGAGCCACCTCAACTGGTTCCTCTCGATGTAGAGGAGCAGTGGCTCTACTCCGAGTTCCTCCCGGGTAGCCAAGGATCTCACCCTATCTCTGAGGGACCACCCGGCCACCCTGCGGAGGAAACTCATTTCGGCCGCTTGTATCCGCGATCTTGTCCTTTCGGTCATTACCCACAGTTCATGGCCATAGGTGAGGGTGGGAACGTAGACTGACCAGTAAATGGAGAGCTTCGCCTTTCGGCTCAGCTCCTTCTTCACCACAACGGACCGGCACACCGACCGCATGACTGCGGCGGCAGTACCGATCCGTCTGTCAATCTCACGCTCCTTCTCACCCCCACTCGTGAACAAGACCCCGAGATACTTGAACTCCTCCACTTGGGGCAGGACAATTCCACCGATCTGGAGAGGGCAAGCCACCCTTTTCCGGTCGAGAACCATGGCCTCAGATTTGGAGGTGCTGATTCGCATCCCAGCCGCTTCACACTCAGCTACGAACCGCTCCAATGCCTGCTGAAGGTCCTGGCCTGAAGAAGCCATCAGGACAACATCATCTGCAAAAAGCAGAGATGATATCCTGTGGTTCCCAAACTGGACCCCCTCCAGCCCCTGGCTGCGCCTAGAAATTCTGTCCATAAAGGTTATGAACAGAACCGGTGACAAAGGGCAGCCCTGCCGGAGTCCAACATGCACCGGGAACAGGCCCGATTTACTGCCGGCAATGCGCACCAGGCTCCTGCTCCGGTCGTACAAGGACCTGACAGCCCTTAACAGAGGGCCTCGGACCCCATATTCCCGGAGCACCCCCCACAGAGTACCCCGAGGGACATGGTCGAATGCCTTCTCCAAATCCACAAAACACATGTGGACTGGTTGGGCAAACTCCCATGAACCCTCGAGCACCCTCCGGAGGGTATAGAGCTGGTCCAGTGTTCCGCGGCCAGGACGAAAACCGCATTGTTCCTCCTGAATCCGAGGTTCGACTAACGGCCGAATTCGTCTCTCCAGTACCCTGGCGTAGACTTTCCCGGGGAGGCTGAGAAGAGTGATCCCCCTATAATTGGAACACACTCTCCGGTCCCCCTTTTTAAACAGGGGAACCACCACCCCGGTTTGCCACTCCAGGGGCACTGTTCCCGTCCGCCATGCGATGCTGCAGAGGCGCGTCAGCCAGGACAGCCCAACAGCATCTAGAGACTTGAGATACTCTGGGCGGATCTCATCCACCCCCGGAGCCCCACCACTGAGGAGCTTACAGACCACCTCAGTGACTTCCGCCCGGGTGATGGACGAGTCCTCCTCAGAGTCCTCAGCCTCACCTTCTACATTAGAAGACGTGATGGAGGGGTTAAGGAGGTCCTCGAAGTATTCCTTCCACCGCCCAACGATATCCCCGGACGAGGTCAGCAGCTCCCCGCCCGCACTGTAAACAGTGTCGGCAGGGTACTGCTTCCCCCTCCTGAGGCGCCGGACGGTTTGCCAGAATCGCTTCGGGGCCGACCGATAGTCCTTCTCCAGGGCCTCCCCGAACTCCTCCCAGCTCCTGGTTTTTGCCTCCTTGACCGCCCTAGCAGCAGCACGCTTAGCCTCTCGGTACCTGTCGGCTGCGTCGGAAGACCCAGAGGCCAACATGGCCCGATAGGTCATCTTCTTCAGCTTGACGGCATCCCTTACTTCCGGTGTCCACCACCGGGTTCGGGGATTGCCGCCACGGCAGGCACCAGTGACCTTGCGCCCGCAGCTCCGGACGGCCGCGTCAACAATGGAGGTTGAGAACCTGGTCCACTCAGACTCAATGTCCCCCGCCTCCCCAGGTAGCTGTGAGAAGCTCTCCCGGAGGTGGGAGTTGAAAGTTTCCCTGACAGGGGGCTCAGCCAGACGTTCCCAGCAGACCCGCAGGATACGTTTCGGCCTGCCAGGTCTCTCCTGCCTGCCCCTCCGCCAGTGGATCCAACTCACCACCAGGTAGTGATCGGTTGACAACTCTGCCCCTCTCTTCACCCGAGTGTCCAAGACATAGGGCCGGAGCTCAGATGAGACAATAACAAAGTCTATCATTGATCTCCGGCCTAGGGCGTCCTGGTGCCATGTGCACTTATGGACGCCCCTATGCTCGAACATGGTGTTCGTTATGGACAATCTGTAACTGGTGCAGAAGTCCAACAACAGAACTCCGCTCGGGTTCTGATCGGGGAGGCCGTTCCTCCCAATCACCCCTCTCCAGGTGTCACTGTCGTCGCCCACGTGGGCGTTGAAGTCCCCCAGCAGAACAACGGCGTCCCCAGTTGGGGCATTTTCCAGTACCCCCCCCAAGGACCCCAAGAAGGTCTGGTACTCTGCACTGCCGTTCGGCCCGTAGGCACAAACTACAGTCAGAGTCCTCACTCCTACCCGAAGGCGCAGAGAGGCGACCCTCTCGTTCACTGGGGTAAACTCCAACACGAGACGGCTGAGATGGGGAGCTATAAGCAAGCCCACACCAGCCCGGCGTCTCTCCCCCTGGGCAACTCCAGAGTAGTGGAGGGTCCAACCCTTCTCGGGGAGTTGGGTTCCAGAGCCCAAGCTGTGCGTGGAAGTGAGCCCGACTATCTCTAGCCGGTACCTCTCGACCTCCCGCACAAGCTCATTCTCCTTCCCCCCCAGCAAGGTGACGTTCCACGTCCCAACAGCTAGACGCTGTGTCCTGGGATCGGGCCGCCGAGGACCCCGCCCTCGACCGCCACCCAATCCACAAAGCACCCAACCCCAATGGTTTCCACAGGAGGAATGGCCCACGTTGCCTCTTCGGGCTGGGCCCGGCCGGGCCCCATGGGCAAAGACCCGGCCACCAGGCGCTCGCTCCCGAGCCCCGACCCCAGGCCTGGCTCCAGGGTGGGGCCCCGGTTGTGCCGTACCGGGCGACGTTGCGGGTCCTTTTTTCTGGTGTTTCATTGGGATTTTTTGAAATCCCCCCCTCCTTGAACTGCCACCTTACCGTGGTGGAGGGGTTTGAGTGCCAGAATGATCCGAGGAGCTATGTTGCCCGGGGGTTAAATTTTCACCCCCTGTCAGGGTCTCCCATGGCAAACAGGTCCAAGGTGACGGGCCCAACCAAGAGCAGTTCAAAAAATCCCAAAATCTGTCATCATTGTTCCTAAATTTGTTTTATATTTGTTTTAGCTAAAATAATCTATATACAAAATGAAATAATCTATATAAAAAAATATTCTTAATACATACTCCAACTCAAGTTTCTCATAACTAATACAATCAACTGTTAAACAATTCACAAACAACCATGCTCCAGAAATCTCACACTAAACATATACTATCTGTCCTTAAATAGTTACATATATGCCTCTAAACACAGACCTTTAAGCAAGCACAGAACTTAGCAAGTAAGATGAATATACAGTGCTTCCCAGTTGCATACTATACACTACACTATAAGATATATACTATATACTAATCTTAATCCCAGATAGCATGCATATATCAGTCCACTTGCTTCATAAAGTTGGCAGTCCACTGACTGTTTGCCTCTGCTGGTCCACCTTCAGACCACACAAAAATCCAACTTCTAACTATCTACTAAAAATCTTCAATCTAACTATTATACTTTTAAACTCCTAAAAACATTCCAAATGCAAAGAGATTTTGATATAAAAAAAAAATTTAAGTTATTGACAACAACCAGTAGGGTTCTGCAATCCTCTTGCTGTCAGGAATAAAAATTGTTGTAAAAAAAAAAAGTTCTGTTATGTCAATATACAGTCATATGAAGGCACCAGGCACCAGGCACAAAGGCACCCGGCGGATATTGGATCTTCATTTTTGTGAAATAACTAAACATATAAAACTGAAGAAATCTCTTTTAAAAATAAATTGCAATTTTCTTCCCTAAAATGTCTAAAATTAGAATCAGGTGCAGTACATCAGCTGCAAATGACAACATGCAACATTTTTGTCAAAGTACATGCATCTACAAACAGAAAGAGACCAAACAAGTTTGATTTTCATGGGAGGTATTCAAGGAGAAAACCCTTGCTTATAAAAAAACAACAACAAACAACAAACAAACAAACTAACCAAAAACAAACAAAAAGATACTTCAGGCCATGGCTAAAGTTTGCCAGAGAATACCTAGACAGATTAATCTAAAGTTGAATTAGCATGTAAACCCCAGAACTTCATACCAACTGTGAAGCATGGGGGTGGAAGTGTCATTGTTTGGGGCTGCTTTTTTTAAGACATTTCCTCAGTTTTATGTGATGAGTTATATCACCGCAATCTCACAATATCATTAAAATGAAGATCAAATGTTTAATTATGTTCAATCTTTTTACATGATTGTATGTAACTGTATGTTCTCCTAAGTTGCCACACCATTTTGAGGACTCCTTTGAGCAGTAATGTAGCTTTAGGAGTTTTATTGGTGTAAATTGGTGTTTTTCCCCAGCCAGAGTATCAAACTAAGATGCATTCTAATCAGTAGTAGTAGTTCACAGTGAAGTAAATTCACAGACATTTTAACTCAGGCAACTGTGTAGGGAACTGGGTATCAATTTATCACTGCAAAGAATGTTAACAATAATCATTGTCTTACGGGTTACAGAGCAACATCATGAGCAGTATAACGCAATGTCTAAACATGACATGAACCTGTAATACATCCATAAATTCAGATTTATTCTTATATTACATACATAACACAGTGATGCTAGGATACTGATGAGAGTGCAAAAATATGAACACATTACACCTACCTTCCATTCTCTTCACTGGCTTCCCATCTGAATATAAGGTTTCCCTCTTCAACCACCAGTGCATCTACAGCAATACTCCTTCTTACATTAAAGAACTACTCACCCCACAATCCCTCCTCTCTACACACACAATAAATTGCCTCCTTCCACCTAGGACTAAACTCAGCACCACCATCAGTCTTCTTGTCTGATTAAATCTTTCTTTTTAGCAGATGTTATGGCTCATAATTAAATTTAATTCTTAAAAGCTTTAAAAGCAGAAACTTTTCTAACACATGGACTTTTACAATGTTTTATTATACTATTATTTTTATTTCTTTGTTGTTTCTTGATATTTTACTATGTGGCACTTAGTTTTAAATGTAAAGTACATTACAAACTAAATGTATTATTATTATTATTATTATTATTATTATTATTATTATTATTATTATTATTATTATTATTATTATTATTGTTGTTGTTGTTGTTGTTGTTGTTGTTGTTGTTGTTCATTAGTTACTTTAGAATGGAGCTGCCAAAGATTTGAGTGAACACCATTTGCTGTCATTTATGTGATGACATTGCAGGGCATTCTGAATGAAAGGAATCAACCACCTGAAGTTCCTTTAGCTGATATCACATGATTACTGTGTAGGGAATAAAAAGGGCACAGCTTATGAACCCTTTTGGAATGGAGCGCAGCTCTAGTCTGCCTCTAGGATCTGGTGTTCACTCACTAAAATAATCCTTTATTAGTCCTGCAGTGGGGAAATTCACAATGTTGCAGCAGCAAAGGGATAGGGGTCCAAGCACCAAAAGTGTGGGAACCCTATTGTTTTTGTCAGGATTTTTCTTATTATTATAAAAAGTGTTAAAACTCACAGGTTTATAATTTCCACGTGGTGTTTTTGCACCCCCGACTTTTGACATTGATGTGGCACCATAATTAATCATGGTCAACATGTTGTAGTCCCTTGAGCTCAGACTGATTGGCCTGAAGGTGGCACTATAATCAATCATCAGGCCCATATTTCCCTCCCCGTATGACATAGAGACAAAAGATATTTCTCTTTTTCACCTCAAACCCTACAGAACGATTCAAGCACCATATAGCTCTGCCTACTTTGATTTTGAGCTAATTTGCATAATATGCAAAACCTCACACATTTTTTAGCAGATACTTTTACCCAATCTGCACAAATCTTTTTGTTTGTGATTATTCCTGAGCAATTAACTGTCTGAAGAGATGATGAAGCTGGTTGACTTGGTACAACTTTGCTGGTCAACACAAACACCAGCTTGTTTCTCTGGGTTAAGCTTCCTCTAGAAGTGCTTTTGGCTCACCCTTCCCTGGATCAGGCTCAACCAAGATATTATTAACTGGTGATTTCAATAGTGGGTTGGATGTGTGTATATTTTGTGTATTTCATCAACCCCTACTTACACTTTTGTGTTATGTGTTATACACACATCCATTCATAAGTGCTGTTATGCAGATCCACAGAGGAACCATGAGTAGAACCTGAAATGCACTATTTAGTAGGTCTGCTGTCTAGTCATATGATTTGAAGCATTAGTGCAGGTTTACAGTGAGTCATTATTATCTGTTTGAAGGAGGACAAGAGCACTAGAGTGAGATGTCTGTTTGAAGATTGTACAATTGTAACAGGTCAGTGACCATACGTTTGTTTCTGTAAGTCAACAGACTAAGCGTGGGTTTTCCTGTGGTGGTGGTGGTGAGAGCTAAAGGGCAACTTTAACTTTGAAATCACTGTGATCCCATTAGGCCCAAACAGCACTGTCATTTAGTTTGTATTAAATTTGTATTTTATAACCTGTGTGTCTTTGTTTCTGATCTAAAGCAGTGTTTCTCAACCCTGGTCCTGGAGGCATCCCTACCCTGTATAATTTAGAGCTTTACCAGCTCCCACCACACCCGATTCAACTAATCAGCTTATAATCAGGCCCTTTAGAGTTGCAAGGGTTGGGTTAAAGGTAAATGTCCACTGCATGGCTGCCTTCAGTAGCAGCATTGAGCAACACTGATCTAAACATGCAGGTAATCATAATTACTTTAATAGAAACCAAGAATTGTTGTTTTATTAATATGTAAATACTGTACCAGATCCTACTCAGTCCTAATCCATAAGCTAAGACCTGTTTATGCTTCACCTACTCTGTATCAGTACTGAACTGTGTATTATGTAATGGTCAGTAACATTTCCATTTATAAATCTTTGTAATTAAAAGAAAGAAAAGGTTGTGCTTTGTTTTTATTTCAAAAGTCTGTAACTGATATGACACCCTGAAAAAATACTACTTTTGGCCACTTTTTGTGCTTACATTGTCAGATTTTGATGTAGTCAAAATGTTAATCATTGATGAGATAATGTGTCCTAATATTTACAGAGATCCTCCTGTGGGCTGGACGTCCTTTTAAAAAGGCAGTCGAACTTCTTAACCTGTTGTTTGTGACCAGACCTCATCATGGGTGTTGGTGGGTTTCCTGGACGGGAAGGGCTACTGTTAGCCTGCCTCCTCTTTCTCCCGGTCTATGGAGAACCCTCAGGGCCGTGAGTAATCCCAGAAGATATAATAGTCTGTACTGCAAAAAAATGCTTGTCTCCAAAATGACAGGAGAAGGAAAAAAGACATCTTAAGTTTCAGTGGATGTGTAAATAGATTTTATGCTTTTAGTAGTTTTAGCCCATTTCAATTGCTCCATTAATCATGATACTTTAAAACAATGAAAATCAGATTCTAATTATGTCAAAAAGTGACAAATTGTAATAATGGAGATACTGCTTTTGCATGACTGCATCACTATTTGCTCGCAATCAATGTCAATATGTTTTGCGTGGTAGCAAATAGAGATGTTGGGGGGTTATTCCGTCTTAAATGACTTTTTATAATTTTCATCAAAAATAACAAAGAAAAGAAAGAATAAATCATGTGAAAAGATTATAGGCAATATCAAAGACACTGATGAGCACGGGAGAATTTAAAAGTCAGACTATTCAAGACAAAGAGGTACTTGCATCCCTGAATCTAAAAACGTCAAATTTAACACAGTCTTTAAACAATTATTATTTTTTTGTATTTATTTTACTTCTTTGCTTGTTTACATTGCTAATAAGTTGTCACCTATTTCTTCCCCATAAATATATATCCAAACCCACTCAAAACATGTCCAGTTCTTCAATAAGACTCCACAGATTACATAATGCAGTTTAGGACACAGTGTGATGTACAGTGCGCCTCCATGCAGGTGTTGTGACAAACCCCATTCCCCTACTAGTTTTTATCAGTGTATATATAACAGTACCCTGTAATTCACACAGTGTAACAATACACTATCAATAATATGCATAAACTTTTTTGTCCACATGTATTTAAGTATGGTGTATAAGGATGTCTTTTTGGCATGTTACATTGAGTATCCATCCAGTAACCATAATCAAATAATATCTTTGATATTACCTCCTAGCCTCTAGATATAATACGTTCTAAAAGTCACAGTTACTCAGTTGTTGTATCCAAAAATGATATAAACTCCTGCTATCTTAAGATTGAGCAACCATGATATTGACCATATTGGTATGTATGACTTAAGCCGCTCTGTCTACAGTTTCGCAACAGTAATGATTGGTGAGTTCAACTGAACACTCAAAATTGGCTTGACCTTGCACAGTAGTTTCTTGCATGACTCAGCTTCTGTAAAGTCTCATAGTTGTTATTTAAATGGGCAGCACCTCATATTACAACCTTACTCATTTCAGTTTATTCCATTTATTTATGTATTAATTTTATTTTATTTATTTATTTAATTTCTCACTTCTATAAATCCATTAGTTTTGGTGCCCAAACATGGAGGGCAGGTTAACATTATAATAGTTAATTATCTGATCCACAATATACTGCTTTTGGTCCTTAGACACTTCATGGTGACGTTTCCTGCTGTAATCGAGTCCGGCTCTGAGGCTAAGCTGTGTGTGAGTCTTCTGAAGCCGAATGAGACTCTGCAAATGACCATTTATCTGATTCATGACAACCAGAGCAGAACTCTTCTACAGGAGAGAGTGGATGAAGAATTTCACCGCTGCTCTCAGTTTAAGGTTAGAAAACTTCTGCTGGTGTTAAAGTTAGGTGTGTTTGGAGATGCAGAACAGCACATCAGATAATGTGATCTCTACAGGCTCCACAGGTTGAAGGTCAGTTGGTGCAGGAGATCAAAGTCGAAGTCAAAGGTGAAAGTTTTGTGATGACAGAGAAGAGGAAAGTTATGTTTAAATCCTACAACCCGATGACATTCATCCAGACTGACAAACCAATCTACAATCCAGGCCAGACAGGTGAGTTATCATTTCTGAAGTATCTTTCCAAATGATGCTTAAATGAGATTTCCAGCATTTTGGAACAATCTCTTTCTGGTGCATCTGTACTGTGTGGGCAGGTACCACAAGCAATTCATTTGATATATATCTGTAAGTATAGACCATAAATAACTGAGTTTATATTCAATTTGATTTCAACAGAGTGGAAATTCATTTTTGGTCACTCATGACATTTTAATAAACATATTGTCACTGTCCAGTTAAAACCATGTGTCTCCATTTATGTCCATTTTTTTCATAATGTGAATCTGGCAGTTGTTTTATTATATTGTATCACATGTTTACAATGAATGGACAAAAAAATGCTCTAAAATGTCTTAAATTAACTTCCATTCAAGTTTAAGGGAATTTTTACTTTCTCCTGTAAAGTCTTCTTTTTAAAGATACTGTATATGTTTTTGATTGGACAGTAATGATATAAATACCAACAACATTAATACACTACATACTTCCAAAACACACATGGATGCACCAAAAACAAAACAAACAGAAAGTTTATCATTACCACCACATTTGGTAAAAATGATTTCCTGTAAATTTCCCTGGTCGCTTTTGGTATCTTATACCTACCTCTTGCCTGATGGAAGCTGTTCAAATTGTGAGCTCAAATGGTGCATCAGTAGTCATCCCCTTAATCTCCACCACTGAATGATGATAATTGGTATTCCCTCTGCTGCAAAAAATCATATGCTTCAACTTCCCCTCATTAATTTCTTTCTTCTGCATATCTAGATAAATGGATAAATGGCATCTTATTTTATAATCCAATATTTTATCCAACTTTTAAACAAAGAAACAAAGCTTAATTTATGACATTATCTTGATGTCCCACTTCAAAAAATACTACAGTTAAACCAGCTGCCTGTTATTAAAACACAGACTTAAATGCAATTTAACAACTTAAAGAAGAAAATAGTCCATGGATTGAGAAAAGAAGGTTGTATTAAGCTTCAGATTAATAGGAAAATGAAAAGAGTATTGAATGAATGATGTTAAAGGTAGAAATACCAACTTTACTTGAGCCCTGCTAAAAGCTAATGGTATTACTATGGTATGTTCACAAAAATGTAAAATCTATGCTACAGTACATGGGTCACCAACCCTGCTCCTGGAGAGCTACCTTCCTGCAGACTTTAGATTGAACCCAAATGTACCTCACCTGATCCAACGAATTACTGAATTTGGAAGTTCTTGATAGGCTGAATGTGTTTTAGATTTGGATTTGAAACCTGCAGGAAGGTAGCTCTTCAGGAACAGGGTTGGTGACCCCCTCCTCTAGTACGTGTGGTGACCAGTCAGTAGGGTTTGAAAACCCATTCTGCAACACTTGAGTAGTGCCAGAGTTCTCTCTGTAACACTAATCTTTGGGAAGCTCAGATTTATAGCCAAATTAGCACATTTTACTAAAGATATCACAGGACACAAACACTTGTTTAAAAAATCCCAAAATAATTAGCAAAAATATATTTTATTATATTTGTATTTTGTTTTTACATAATTTCATCGCTTGACCACCCAGTGAATCACCCTAGAAGAATTTATTTCTCTTACTGAGTCAGTGACTGTCCAAGCAACTGCCACTTACACTCATTGTTGAATTGCCAAGACAAACTACAGTTAACATTGGTTATAGACATGAATGTCATAGAATATTGGTCTTTCAGAAATATACATATACCAACTTTTAGTGGTGGTTATTAATTTAGTGGAGCTGAAAGATGCAAAATGTTGGACTATAGCAAATAGATTATTTCTTCGCCAAGAAAAATGCTTTGTTTGACAGGGAACATCTCAAAATTCTATTTCTCATCAACTGCAGACTCTAAAAACATCAGTTGAAACAAAAGTTGTTGCAATGTAAGTACCAGTTATTAGGAGATGTAGGATGATTATTCTCTAAAAAGTCTAAAAGAAAACACAAACTACCACCCTGAGAGGGAAATTGATTCAGGTGGTCAGGAACAGCCCAAGAACCACCATAAAATAGGCCTGCCATTAAGTGGAAGTTGCTGAAACAACAGCATCACTGTCTTGGGTTTACATTGCCATGAACTGAAAGGCTACCATTCAAGAAAGAAATGTAACATGGCTGAAGGTTGATTGGTGTGGCCACAATGACCTTGAATTAAGATTTAAGGTAGATATCAACACCTAGAATGTTGTATTAATTGTTAATTGTGGTGGTGGTTGTAGGATCTTCTCTAAATTTATACATTTTATATACAGTACAGTACAAACATTTAGGCACCTAAGTACAGTGTTTTGTAAAGAGTTTAGTGAAGAAACTCCTGACCCCATCAGAACAGATACAGGTAAACAGAAATACAGACTTTGTTAAGTCCAATGTTCTTAATGTTCCTTAATGTTCCTTCTTTCTTTATATTATATTTAACATGCTCACATTATACATTTATATTTTTTACAGTGAATTTCAGAGTTGTCACTGTGGGTGCTAATTTAGTCCCACTTCAACAAGAGGTAAGGAGGGTTGTTTTTTTAAATGAAATCACATCACAAATATAAAGTTATACATTTTGTACATTGGTCACCAACCCTGCTCCTGGAGAGCTACCTTCCTGCAGACTTTAGACTCAACCCTAATCTACCTCACCTGATCCAACAAATTACTGAATTTGGAAGTTCTTGATTGGCTGAGTGGGGTGTTTTAGAAGGTAGCTCTTCAGGAGCAGGGTTGGTGACTCACATTTGGCCTAAAATGTGCCTGCTAGCCAGGTACCCTTTGAACTGAAGATGTTTGTAATGCCTGGAGTGATTTTTGAGATGTTTGGATAATGTCCTAAAAAATTATCTTCCTCTTTTTCTCTACAGTACAACATACTGACACTAGCGGTGAGGTGGAAGCACACACTGTGTTACACATTTCATGAAACTCATTGACTTTTAATGTAAATAAACATTGTATTGGTTTATTTAGACAGTTACTACAGTAAGTTAATATTTGTTTTTTGTTTTTTTTTTTAAAAAAACAAAAAAAAAAAACAAAAAAAAAACAGGACCATAATGGAAACCGGATCGGTCAGTGGACAAATGTGTCCTCGACAGGCCTGATACTGCAGCTTTCTCACCAGCTGAATGCTGAGGCTCTTGAGGGCAACTACAAACTGGAGGCTAAAACTGGGGATAGATCAACTGCACATTACTTTACTGTGAAAAAGTATGGTAAGTGTAACTATTAGGGTACTATACTTTATTCTGATGATAAAGTAACCCGATTATTGCCATTGTTATGACAATAACAAGTTTTTACTTTCAGTTTTGCCCAGGTTTGAGATTACAGTGAAGGCTCCTCAACAGCAGAGTGTTGGTGTGGAGGAGTTGAAGATAGAGGTCTGTGGAAAGTAAGTGCTGGTTTGAAGATTAAAACAAACACAACAAACATTTTAATTTAAATTGGAACAAGACTCTTTAGACAGGTGAAATCAAGCTTCAGATTCCTTTGTCAAAAATGATGGAGGCACTGTTATTGCCTTGGCATGTGTGACTGCCATAACAGAGAACTTGTCACTGGTGTTTATTGATGCGGAGACTGCTAACAGCAGGTTAATTTGGAAAATGTATAGAGCTTTACGTTCTGCTCAGAGGAAGTCAGATACTGTGAAACTGATAGGATGGCGCTCCAACACCTGACATCAAATCAATTGAGCATGAGTTCACTAAGTGAAACGGGAGACAGAAAAACCCACAAACGTGCAACAAGTGGCATCAGTAAAGGCCTAGTAAATCATCCAAGTATCCAAATATTAAAAATATGTATTTATAGTTATGGTAGTTTGTCCAATTGTCTGTAATTCCTAAACTGTTAATTCAGTATTTTAGTTAAACCCCCCTGACCTGAAAACTTGCAAAAATGCCAAAACATTTGTTAGATTAAAGTTTTTGTATTTTTATAGGTATACCTATGGACAACCAGTACCTGGAAATGCACGCGTTAACGTGTGTCGGAAATTTGCACAATTCTATTATGAGGGTGTTCAAATGATTACCCCATGTCTGACTGAATTTCTAGAGGTGTGTATTTATATAATACTATAATAGAGGACAGTAGATTATCTTACTTACTTTTTTGTTCTCACTCAGTATATGCTTCTTGGTTTTTCTTGTAGATGAGTGAGAATGGCTGCGCATCTCATATATTCAACATGTCTGTTTTCATCAATTCTGAATTTGAACACAATTTTCTAGATTCTCTTGATATTCATGTTACACTGACAGAGGAAGGGACAGGTGAGCAAATGACAGATTTCTCCTTAATATATTCTGTACAAATAAAATACCTGAAGGTATATGATTGTACCAGATGGACACAATTAACATAACTATTAAAAACATAAATGTATGCCAGCATATAAATCCACTGTGCTTGCACACAGGGAAATTTGTTCTCCACATTTAATCCATCCACACAGTGAAACACACACATACACACTAGTGAATTCACACACTTGGGAGCAGTGAGCTCACGTGCCCGAAGCAATGGTCAGCCCTATCCATGGCATCCAAGAAGCAGTTGGGGAGTTAAGTGTCTTGCTCAGTGGCACTGTCATTTCATTCCAGTCATAAAGATGGTTTTCTAATCTCCAAGCAAGAGTTGCCATACATAAAAATAAAGATGAGATAAAAATATACAAAGAAATGAATAAGATGAAAAGAAATACATTTGGTAATAATGCACCGATTGTTATCTAATATGTAAAATGCTTGCTGTCACATATTCTAGGTATTTCCATGGTCAAATCTGAAACTACAGGAATTACTTATGAAATAGGTAAAGCCGAGTTTCTTGACTTACCAAAAAACTTTGAACGGGACACAGTTATAGAAGGAAAAGTAAGTCTTCTTTTTGTGTTTTCACATTCTGTCTGAGATTTATGTTGTCTGGCATTCTCATTACAACTTATTTTCACTGCTAAACAGATCAAAGTTACAACCTACAGTGGAAAACCAATTCCAAACAAGGACGTTTATCTACTGAAGGGTCAAAATTGGTCACCAACATTACTTCTTAATCTTACTACGGATGAGAATGGATTGGCTGAATTTGCAGTTAATGCACCTGCTGAGCCTGACACTGATATTTCATTGATGGTATGTTATCATGACTGAACCTTTTGATTATTTGTGTATGATTTGTGTCTCTGAAACCAGTTCCTTTTTCACTAGGCGAGTGTCTATCCAGACAACCAATACCGCGGATACAAAAAAGCTTTCTTTCGAACCAGTGATGCACGGATTCGTCTCCTCCAACCTGCTACACCTTACAGTCCAGTGTACAGTGAAATATCAATAGAGAGCTTAGAGGAACCAATCAAGTGTGATTCTGAAGTTTCCATAAACTTTATGTACTATATTGTTGGAGAAACCACTGAGAATTACAGCACTGATCTCATTTACATGGTGAGTTTTTACAGAAATACTTTAAATAGAATAAACTAAATTCTGAATTTTTAATGAATTACAATTGGCTGTTCATTGACAGTATTGTGAATTTTGGCTCTTTGGTTCAGGTTGAATCCAGAGGAGTCATAGTCCATCATGGATATGAGAAAGTTGAAGTAAAAGAATCCAAAAGACTTGTGGAGGGAAAAGTCTCATTCAAACTGTCTGTTGTTGCTGAGATGGCTCCTGTAGTGCAGGTTCTGGTGTATGGTGTTCTGCCCAGTGAGAACGTCATCGCTGCGAGCAAGAATTTCAATGTGGAAAAATGTTTCAGAAACGAGGTAATGCAGGACATTTTGGGGCATTTTACTCTTGTTCTCATACGTCCAGGTGTTTGGTGGATCTGTCCTTATGATTTCTGAGAAACGGCTGAAACGATATAAACCTGTTTTCATCCTGATCTTCAGGTGTCACTGAAGTTCTCTCCCACTGAAGCAGTTCCTGGTGAGGAAAACACTCTCCAGCTCTCAGCACAGTCTGGTTCACTGTGTGCTCTCAGTGCTGTGGATCAGAGTGTGTTCATCTTGGAGCCAGGGAAACGCTTGAATCGTGACATGGTAAAATTAATATAGTTCATATAAATGCTTGGCTTTAAAGGCTTATTATAAACTATGTTTTATTCAGAAAGTATGTATTCTATGTTTTTTATTATAGAAAAGAACTATACTGCAAATTATAAGCTAAACAAACCAAACCAAACTGTATACCTGCTGTAAAAACTCTATGCAAGAATACTATACTAGTCAAGAAGGTACACTTAATGTGTTTAATTATATAATAATATATTTATTTATTTTATAATTTTATAATTAAAAAATATAGACAGTTTAAGAATAAACAAATATACAGTGCTGTAGGCCACTCATTGTGGCCTAAAGTGCTAGATTTAGGCTGCAGTCTCTGTGGAGTTGTGGGATCAAATCCCACCACTGCTAGTGCATGGCCATGGCCTTGTAGTTATGGAACCTATCTTGTGACTGAATGTAGCTGGCAGGACATAACTGAATTGCCTTTGAGCAAGGGATTTAACGGCCGGACAATCAGACTCTCATTCGTCCCAGTCTTCTTTTGTTATGATTGATTTCCTTCCTCAAACAAGTGCTGATTAGAAAGGGAAGCTGTAGTTTGCAGCTCATAAGGGACTAACCAGATTCCACTTCATTTTAACATATTCATATAATGCAGGAAATTGTGTGTACTCTGATTATGCAGTGTCACAGTCCATCCATATCAGACTCAGTGTGAAAGACACCATTAATATACATACATTCCTTTTCAAAACTTGACGTATTTTTTTCTGTAAAAATTTAATATGGCGTGAAAGGGCCTTAAGGCCAGTCTTGTAAGCAACTTAAATTAGTATCAGATATTGAACATATCTTGACTGGTTAACTGCATCTGGGCTAAGTGATAAATAATGTTACTTGATTAAGTTTGTGCAACTGGTCAGACTTACTGTGAACAGTTAAGCAAATTGAAAATGAAATTCCAAAAGGCATAATGTTAGATTAAACATTCTCTTTGTATTTTAAGCTTTATTATTTTTTTGGCTTTTACATTTTCAAAATAACAAAACAGGAAAGGGGCCTGTCATAACCAAAACAAGTCATAACCCTAATGAACTAATTAAGATCTGAGATCTTGGTCAAAGTTATCTGAGTGTTCAAATAACCTAGGGATCCCATACTCCTTTTCATTTTATCACTGTGTGTGTGTGTGTGTGTGTGTGTGTGTGTGTGTGTGTGTGTGTGTGTGTGTGTTGTGAAACCTATTGCCAAAGGTAATAATCTAATAATATGTTAAATTCTGCTTATCTTAGGTCTTTGGTTTGTTGCCAGTGACATCAGTGTCAGGTTATACCCATGAGGTTGAAGATGCCCAGGAATGTTTGCATGTTAGGCCTCGACGAAATGCTCTGGCTGACCATGCTTACAATACAATAAAGGTAAATGTTTTTCAAACCTGCTGTAGAATTTGAACAAATTGTAACTCACATTATTTCTTTTTCATTAATTAAATAGGTATAAACTCAAGTACATTAAAGTACAACCCCAATTCCAATGAAGGTGGGACATTGTACAAACATAAATAAAAACAGAATACAATGACTTGCAAATTTTCAACCTATTTTCAATTGTATACACTACAAAGACAAGATATTTAATATTAAAATTTATTATTTAATATTCAAACAGATAAACTATATTGTTTTTGCAAACATTTACTCATTTTTAATTTGATTCCAAAAATGTTGGGAAAGGGACATGTTTACCACTGTGTTACATCAGCTGTGTAGGTGGAATTCTTTCCCATTCTTGCCTGATGTCCAACTTAAGTTGCTCGACAGCCTGGGATCTCTGTTGTCCTATTTTGCACTTCATAATGTGCCACACATTTTCAATGGGAGACAGGTCTGGACTGCAGGCAGGACAATCTAGTACCCAAACTCTTTAACTATCAAGCCACGCTTTAGTAACATTGTGCAGAGTGTGGCTTCGCATTGTCTTGCTGAAATAATCAGCAATATCCCTGAAAAAGACACTGCTTGGATGGCAGCATGTGTTGCTCCAAAACCTGTATGTTCCTTCCAGCATTAATGGTACCTTCACAGTACAAGTTACCCATCTAATGGGCACCAAAACACCCCAACACCAACAGAGATGCTGGCTTTTGAACTTTGCGCTGATAACAATCTGGACAGTCATTTTCTTCTGTGGCCTGGAGAGCACCACGTCCATGATTTCCCAAAACAATTTAAAATATGGACTCGTCAGACCACAGGACGCCGTTCCACTTTGCGTCAGTCCATTTCAGATGAGCTTTGACCCAGAGAAGCCAGTTGCATTTCTGGGTGTTACTGATACATGGCTTTTGCTTTGCATGGTAGAGTTTTAACTTGCACTTATAGATGAAGCGACAAACTGTGTTCACTGACAATGGTCTTCTGAAGTGTTCCTGAGCCCATGAGGTAAAATCCAATACAGAATGATATTGGTTTTTAAATCAGTGCCGTCTGAGGTATCGAACGTCACAGGTATTCAGTGTTTGTTTTCGGCCTTACTGCTTACTTGCAGAGATTTCTCCAGTTTCTCTGAATCGTTTGATGATGTTATTGACTGTAGATGATGAAATCCCTAAATTCCTTGCAACTGCACATTGAGAGACGTTGTTCTTAAACTGTTAGACTATTTGTTCATGCAGTTGTTCTCAAAGTGGTGAACCTCACACCATCCTTGCTTGTGAAGAACTGAGCCTTTCGGGGACGCTCCCTTTATACCCAATAATGACACTCACCTCTTTCCAATTAACCTGTTTACCTGTGGAATGTTCCAAACAGGTATATTTTGAGCATTCCTCAACTTTCCCAGTCTTCCAAAATGAGTGAATATTTGCAAAAAACTGTAACATTTATCCGTTTGAACATTACATATCTTGTCTTTGTAGTGTAATCCATTGAATAAAGGTTGAAAAGTATTTGCAAATCATTGTATTTTGTATTTATTTATGTTTTACACAACATCTCAACTTCATTGGAATTGGGGTTGTAATCTGAAAGTATGTCAAACATAAATTCCTGTGTTGTAATATATTGAATAATTTTCAGAGCGTGGGACTGAAGATGGTGACAAATCTGGCTGTTAGAGAACCTCAGTGTTTGATCTACAAAGGCGTAGAGTATCAACGTGGCTTTGTTGGTTATGGATGTATGACCATCATTTCTGCTTGACATTTTTTAGAACATCTTAAATGAGCTACTGATTAAGGTATGCTAACTGTTTGTGTTTTTGTGATTGTCAAGGGAGGTATGATACACGAATTGCCATGGGCCCTCCTGGACTTGGTGGATCTCCTGGAGTTCCTGTAGCACTTGCAATGGAAGTTAATGCATACTCTGACGAACCTGCTGAAACAGTTCGCAAATTCTTCCCGGAAACCTGGATCTGGCAACTTGCTGAAGTGGGGTTAGTAAATCAGCATAATGATTTAAAGTTTTTCATATATGCATGTTTTCTTTTGATGTTGAAACAAAAACAATATTAGGCTACACTAATCTTCTACTTTTGACTTAAATTCATAAATTGTGAGGAAGCTATATGTGGGAACATTTATGGGAACATGTTACATAGTGGTGTTAGCCAGTGGCCCTGCTTTTTTATCAATGACATGTTATTTGTGTCATAAATTATCTATCATTCTTTATTAACAAATTAATAACTTTGTCCTTTTTTTGAACATCATATTCTTTGACATCAGATTGACATAATACAGCCCAGTATCTCAAATGAGTTTTCTGCCGCTGCTTTAGACAGTTTTCAAGCATGAACTAGATCCCTAATTTTGATTCTTTTTACCATTCAGAGGGTTTCATGCGTGTGTGCTTTGAATCATGTTCTGTTGCACAATCCAACTGAACTTGAGCTTTAGGTCATAAATTGATTGATGGACATTCTTCTTCAGGATATTTTGACAGAGAGTAGACGTTAAGGTTCTATCAAGTTGCCCAGGTCCTGGATAAACAAAGTGGCCTCAGGTCACAATTCTACCACCATCACGTTTGACTGCTGATAGGATATTCTTACTGTGTAGTGCAGTTTTAGCTTAATGCCAAATGTATTAGGGTTATTCCCAGAAAATTATACCCCAAAAGTAGGAAAGGGGGGCATTTTGCTCAGTTTCCCTTATGTCTAGATTTGATGATCTGTAACATTTACACATAACACATATGTAAAAATTGTTTCATAGATACTGAACAATGAAACGTATAAGAGGTCAGTGCTGCTTTTCCTCAGGGATTCTGGATCAGCTCAGGTTCCTGTCACTGTTCCCGACACCATCACCACTTGGGAGATGGACACTTTCTGCCTGTCCTCTAGAGGTCTGGGAGTGGCTCCTCCTGCTCAGCTTCGCGTCTTCCAGCCCTTCTTCCTGGAGCTCTCGCTGCCCTACTCCATCATCCGGGGAGAGGTGTTTGAGCTGAAGGCCACTGTCTTCAACTATCTCACCAAGTGCATTATGGTACTGTAGGATCAGCCCTGTCTGTCTTCACCAGTCTCTCATCAGTTAACATCCACAGCAAGCTAATCTGCTGTGTTTCACTGACAGGTTAAAGTGACTCCAGCTCCTTCCCCTCATTACACTCTAAAAGCCTCCTCTGATGACCAGTATTCATCCTGTCTGTGTGCAAATGGTAGAAAGACCTTCAGATGGACTCTTACTCCCTCTGTGCTTGGTGAGAGTTCTCATACCTCTGAAGTTTAAACATTATCTCACATTTCTGTTCTTCAAGCTGATAAACTCCTCTCTGTGTGCCCTGATGTGTGATAGGTGTCTTGAATGTGACGGTCAGTGCTGAGGCAGAACAGTCACAGACCGTGTGTGACAATGAGATTGTGAGTGTGCCTGAGAGAGGCCGCATTGACACAGTCACACGAAGCCTGCTGGTAAAGGTAAGACTTTTAAACAGTAGCATAAGACATTAGATGAGAGTAGTTGTATTAGTAATAGCTGTAGAATTATTACTGAATTGTGACTTGAATTTTTCTCATGTAGGCTGAAGGAACCGAAAAGATCAAGAGCCAGAGTTGGTTGCTGTGTCCACAAGGTTAATGTAGATTATTTTCCCCCTTGTATATTGCTTTATATCTGTTATATTCTTAAATTCATATTAATGTACTCTTGGGACACACCAAGCTTTACTGCTCAGTAATGCCTCCTGCTGACACTGCATTTGACAGGCAACAGTGTTTCAGAGGAGCTGGAGCTGACTCTTCCTGAAGATGTGATAGAGGGGTCAGCACGGGCTTCTGTTTCAGTTCTGGGTAAGAAACCATTAAGAGAGAATTTACTTAATTAATTTTGTTAATATTTTCTGTTATGCTTTAATTTTATTTAAATTTATGTAAAGTAGGGCTGGGTGATATATCAATATTTATATCTATATTGCAATATAAACAGAATGAGATATTGGCTGAGGCAATATTTACATATTTATGTCAATATCAGGATATGAACATTTATATCTATATTGGGATATAAACAGAGTGCAATATGGGCTGAGCTGATACATTGATATTTATATTGGGATATAAACAGCAATATGTTGGCTGAGGCAATATATAAATATTTAAATTTGTATCTGGATATAAACAGAGCAACATATGGGCTGAGACAATATATTGATATTTATATCTACGGTATATTGGGATATAAACAGAGCACAATTTGGAGAGAGATATTGTTTATATCAAGTTTTTAATAACGTTCTGTTTCAGACTTGCAGAAAACCTTTTTGCTTCCTTGTTCTGCTCTGCCCCCTGCTCTCTGCTCTACTCTGCTCTTCTCTGCCCCCATAAGACAGACATAAGACAGGCCTCTGGTATGAGGATGATCTGTTAAAATGTTTTTAAAGTTTTAACATTTTTGAGTTCAACTATTGGATGTCATGATGTATTATTTTCACATCATGTATCACATTTTATATTGCTGTTCAAATAAAATATATCGGATATGATTTTTTTTTGCCCAGCCCTTATAGCTTCATAGCTTCTAGTAGATTTCAGTTGTAGACTTTCATCCTCAAATGGATGAAACGCAAAGGCTGTTTTGTGTTGATTTGATTGAGGCTGATAAGACCTGAAGTTACCCTTCCAACCATACAGATAATGATTTTCAGAATTATAATAAAAACATGCTGTGTTCATTTTAAAGCATTTGTTTTATGCATCATGTTTTTATGAATATTGTTTTTATAAATTAATAGGTATATTATTATGGTTTGTTGTTGTTGTAGGAGACATTCTGGGCCGTGCACTACAGAATATTGATGGGTTGCTGCAGATGCCATATGGCTGTGGAGAACAAAATATTGCCCTGCTCGCCCCCAATATCTACATTCTTCAGTACCTCGAGAACACTGAACAGCTCACACCAGCCATCCGAGAGAGAGCTACTGGTTTCCTTAAGAGCGGTGAGAGAATTTAAATTCACTAAGCACACTGAGTAGACTCTAGACTGATCAGGCTAAAAAGGACTTCTTTTATATAGGATATCAGAGACAGCTGAACTACAAGCATTTCAATGGGGCATACAGCACATTTGGAAGAGGAGAAGGAAATACATGGTGAGAACATACGGAAAATCAGTTTGTAGATGTAACACAAATGCTCTGAATATCTAAACTAAATAGAAAACCTATTATACAAAGAATGAATCAATCTCCACCACCAGGTTAAGTGCTTTTGTCATGAGGACCTTTGGGAAAGCCCAGCGTTACATCTTTATTGATCCAGAAAACATTCGGAGAACAAAGGAATGGCTGATAAGTAAACAGAGACCAGACGGCTGTTTTATTAGACAGGGACGACTGTTCAACAACAGAATGAAGGTGTGCAATTAGTTACTTGTTATCAAGTGAAATAAATGAATAGTTTTCTATTTGAAATAACATTACAATGTATTTCAGGGTGGGGTTAGTGATGATGTCACCATCACTGCATACATCACTGCATCATTGCTTGAATTGGGTCATACATCAGAGGTATATTATAACCTTATATTCATATGGAATGATTTAAATAGGAAACATGATGTTATTAATGTTCAATGTGACTTAATTGCTGTCATTTCTTTTAATTATTTTGCTTACAGGATCCTGTTGTGAGTAAAGGGTTGTCATGTTTAAAATCCTCACTTGGTAACTTGACAAACACCTACGCCACTGCCCTGCTGGCCTACACTTACAGTCTGGCTGGAGAGAGTGAAGTTCGAGGGCAGCTGCTGAAAAAACTGGATGATGATGCAATTTCAGGAGGTATGAAATTATTAGAGTAACTGGTAACAGTTAGAGACATTTCTTATATAATCCATAGACAAGCTTTTGTGACATAAAAAACAAAATCTCTTTCCTTAAATTACAGATGGTCGCCTTCACTGGTCTCAGTCCCCATCTGATGACTCTGACTCCTTGGCAGTGGAGATCAGCTCCTATGTGTTGCTAGCTGTTCTCTCTACTGGTCAGACCAGTGCTGCCGATTTGGGTTATGCTAACAGGATTGTGAGCTGGCTGGTGAGGCAGCAGAATCCCTATGGAGGCTTCTCCTCAACCCAGGTACTGAAATAACATTTCAGTCCTTCTGATTTCTGTGTTGTCATGTACACAAATTTAATGCTTCGTTGTATTTGTGTCTGGTTTAGGACACTGTGGTGGCCCTCCAGGCTCTGGCTCTGTACTCCACCAAAGTGTACAGCTCAGATGGCTCTAGCACAGTAACTGTGCAGTCAGGAGATAAAGAGACTCACAGCTTTGATGTGAACCAGAACAATAAGTTACTGTATCAGGAGAAATCACTACAAAATGTTCCTGGCAAATACAGCATTTCAGTGAAGGGCTCTGCTTGTGCCTCTGTACAGGTCAGTGTATCTAATGTGCAACTTATCTAGTGTTGTTGGCGATATTCATTGTGGAATTCTTTGCTTTAATCTCAAACAAATGATCATCTTTTAGACACGCAGAAGTGCCCATATGTTAGCATTCCTTGACTATTGAACCACCAACCTCCCTCCAATTCAGAGGTTGAGGGCAGAATGGAAAGTTTATAAATGTAAAAATTATTATACATACACAGAATAGATACATTTTTGCGGATCTGTCTGCAGTTAATTAGTAAATGAAAGTTGTTTGTAGTAAAAGTCCTGTGACAGTTTGTATTTGCTGTTTGAATTCATTTGACCTGTTCCTCCCACTGCAGATCGCTGTTTTCTACAATATACCCACACCTACTGCCCTGAGTACACTGAGCATGACGGCTAAAGCTCATGCAAATTGCACAAAATCATTTGGATACACACTGGCTATCAACTTTGCTGTCAAGTAAGAATGTATTTTTTAAAAGGCCATAACTAATATAAGGAAACCCATTAGGACTCTGTCACATACGATGCTCTTGACATTAGGAGGACGAACACAAGCACATGCCTCCTCCAATACATGTCAAGTCAACCATCACCTCTTTTTGAGTGCACTCAGAACACTCAGAGAGAAAGTGCCAGGTCCCACAGATGCCTGTGCTGACAAGCATAGCATTGGGTGTGAGCTCCATCTACCCACCCAAGTATAGCTCAGACAACCACAACCTTGAAAGAACTGTCAAGAAAAGTTGATTCAAGAACTTCACAAGTGTTGATTGAAGAGTTTCACAAGGAGGCTGGTGTCAGTGCATCACACACAGATGAAATTGGCTGCAACTGCAGCATTTTTAAATCAATCCACTGCTTAAGTCTGTGTGTGTCAAGATTTCACATGAACCAATAGAAACACTCCAAAGTAACTTGGAATAAAATCATTTTCTCCTGTAAAATTCACATTTTGGCGGTACAAGGTTTTGGTGACAATATTCTGATTTTGTCTATAAGCACATTTTTTTTATTTGCTGCTGAAATGTACTGGCCCTTTTGTGCCAAGCCTACAACATTGTTCAGTCACTGTCAGGAGAATCTACAGATAGCAACTACAAATATCATAATAACAACCACCTGCTTTTAGAAATTTAAGTTCAACACTGATTTGAGCAGAATTCAGATAAAAAACTATACATGCTTAATGATATAAACATGTTGGTGGGAGTTATTACTGTTTGGTGAAAAAGTAATAACTGTTTTCTTTTCTCCTCAGATATGATGGAGCACTAAACAACACTAACATGGTCATAGTAGATATAAAAATCCTCTCAGGATTTACAGCAGATCCCACTTCTGTAAGTATCAGAGTTTTTTAAATTTGTGTATGATTTACAATATTACAGGGAACTAATCCTCATGTTTATTCAGCTTAAACATCAGCCACTTGTGGAGCGAGTTGATTCCAAAGACGATCATGTGATCATGTATATAAAACAGGTGAGTAATCAGTTATTGTGTTCATTCATACCTACTAATAATGGATTCACTGTACACTGTTTATGTACATACAGTTCATTTCCAGAAATGAAGATTAAATGCACACCGAGAAACAGAAAAGACCTCCTTTTAAAACAAACTGCTTTACAGTCTTTTCTGGTATTTTTGTTTAACAGGTCCCAAAGAATATTCCTATAAATTATCAGCTACATACTAAACAAGTGTTGCCCGTCAAGAACCTCAAACCAGCTGTGATCAAAGTTTACGATTACTACCAACCAGGTAAGCGTTTCCTAGTGTGTGTGATTATGACACTTATTAATGTAACAGTATTGATATTTTTTTATGTCTTTTTTTCAGATGACCAGTCTGAGACAGAGTACTCCTCTCCCTGTGTGTAAGCTTTCATATCTGGAGCCTCACAGTACATGACAGAGAAAACTTGGATCATTATTTTGCTTATTTTCTTATCCTGATTTTATTTCATCTTTAATCAGAGAAAAGAGAATAAGACTTGTTTGTGTGATCTGTGTTTAAATAAATATGAACATCAAACCATATCTGGGTTGCTATTTATTTGACTGACAGTCAGTTTAGGGGTTTTTGACTCAACGACGATGACTTTCCAAAAGTGTTAATGCACAACAATCCCACACACAAAGCAAACACTGAGCATACGCTGGTTTCGCCTCCCCTGAAATGAATAACAGAAAAAAATAACAGCCACTTTTATGATGTGATGAAGTTGGCAGGCCTGCCACTAATATTGGACTTTCAGTGATCTCTTTGAACTGTTATTGTTTTGGGGCAGAGAGAGTTACAACATAAATATTTAAAAACAGGAATGGCTCAGTGCTCTAATGTACTAGCATTATGATCTGACAATCACAGGTTCAAATCCCGAGTCATGCTGTATCCCAGTGAGATACTGTCAAATTGGGATACAGGCACCTTTTAGCCATTGTATACAAACAGCCACCTAACAGACTGGGTGTGATGTGAGGGGAAACCGCCATCTCTCTGGGATTTAATGGTCAAAATTACACATATAGAGTCAAAAGTCTGAAAACAGCCATTTAGATAATTAATTAAGTGGTGCTGAAAGTTCCAAAACATGTTTTTTCTAGCCAAGGCTGATAATTGACTACTGCTGATATCTTCTGTCCTCACATAAAAAAGGGTTTTGAGATAGGAGTCATTGCTTTGACCAATACACAGGACAATGTGAGCATCAGGAATGTCTTTTGAAGTTATTGAGAGATGTAGCTACTTTGCCATGGTGTGGAAGAAGACCCAAGCTACATGGTTTTGCATGGTTAAGAACACCCAAAGCACCTGGGCACAGTGTGACTGTCTGCTGTCAAGCTAATTTTATGTTGACCTGAATCGAGCAGCCCATTCTTCAAAAATGCAAACTGCATGAGACTTTCAACCCCCACAGTTAAGCATGGCGGTGGTAGCCATATGCACATGGCTGCATTACAACTAGGACAACAAAGTGCAAAGTAGATATATGTCTGAGTGTTCATGTGAGTACAGAAAGTTTCAGATTTTTTTCTCACATTAAACTTGACAAATTCATCTCTCATCAGACAAATAGGCTAACTACTTAGAAAGAGCACAAGCCACTCTAGTACTCAGAAAAACTACATAGACATCAACGAAAACACGGCACCTATTTGTTACATTATGTGATATATACTGTGCGTTACATTCTGAAGGCAGCTGCCTATGAGGGCATCATATGTGCACTCCTGAGATAAGGACTTATGCTGTTTAAAAAGGCAGTGGCCAAATTCTATACCTTCAGGCTGAACTCTGAAGGTATTTTGATGCGTCCTTATCGCTGATAGGGCCATTCGCCACATGCCATTCACCGCTCAATGAGCCAGCAAACTGATTTTAAAAACGTGGCAGATGGAGATAAATCCAATGTAAGAAGATTTATGTCATTTTTACCAGTTCTCTTCAGTATATGTGGCAAATTGCCTCTTACATTAATCAAATTAGTATATATTAGATGGTTTGAAAATGTTTTCTGGTAGACTTTCCTTAATTTATTAAGAAAACCCTGAGAGTCTGCTGAAGCTATCATTTGTTTAGCACATGAGTGGAGTTCACCAAATTGATTGTCTCATATTAAAGATTTTGCTGGATGACATTAAATTACTGCAGTTTGTGAAACAGTAGGTTAAGTGTTTAAATAATGTGTGTAATTATGATGGTTTGCTGCATGAATTACTGTTTTTAATTCAGATTATTGTGATCCCAGGGACGAAAGAGAGACTAAGGCCTTTACAAAGGATGAGGAAGAAACTTCACTTCACTCAGTCGATTAAAGCATAAACATCCCTGCTATTGCATATTTTAATAGTTCTGAAATAAAAGAGATTGTTCATCTTGCTTGTCTTTTCATCACATTAGAGCTTTTCTAGTCATGTAAATTTACTTATTTGTATATATTTATGAAGTAAATATTTAAAAATTTATGAAGCACTTTAAATATTTTTTTCTAAAACAACTGAAGTTTGAAGGTTTCTTTAAGAGTACTGTAAGTTTATGCTCTTTGAACACATTTTTCACTTACACTGCTGAAACATCACACAAATCATTAATGAGTCCAAATATAAGGGCAACTGTTAGTCTGTCTCCTCTTTCCTCCTGTCTATGGAAAACCCTCAAGACCATGAGTAATCCCAGAAGATATAATAGTCTGCTCGGTGAAATATATGTATGTTTGTTAGTGATTATCAAGAAACATTTTGTGTGGTGTTGAAGAGAACAATGCAGCATATTTACAATGTGAAACACCCAAACATTATAGGCATAATCAAAGACACTGTATGAGCACCAGAGAATTTGGAGTGGTTAAAATATTCGGAACAAAGAAGTATTTTAATCCGGAAACAAGCTTGATTTAAAACCTTTATTTTGATGCATGTACTTATATCAGATGTCCATGCAGTGCAACACATACATACACACTAGTGAATTCACACACTAAGGTGCAGTGAGCTCACATGCCCAGACAGGTGGGCAGCCCTAACAACCATGCCCAGGGAGTAGTTGGGGAATTATTCTCATAACATGGGTTGGGTCCACTGGTCCACCTAAAATTGACTCCACTTCATAATCAGTTTATATACGGCTGTCCCATGACTTTTGACTCTCACATAAATAACACTTTTAATACATGTTGAATACATGTATTAAAATGAATACATGTATTCACGTATGCTGTATGAGGATTCTGAATCTTATTCTTATGTCTAAACTTTAGGAACGTTTTATCAAATAATTTTTGATAATCTTTGCTATTACCTTATAGCTTCTAGTGACTCTAGATGTCTGAATAATGTGTTCTTACAGGTGATTTCATAGTGAATTCCCCCTAATCACAACGATATTATTTCAGATAGCTCTGTCACAATTGCAGTTACTCAATAACAAGTTTGTTGTTGTTGTATCCAAAAGTAATGTTAACTCCTGCTATCTTAATATTGCACAACCATGATATTGATCATGTTGGTGTGTGTGGCTTCAGCTGCTCTGTCTACAGTTTTGCAACAGTAATGACTGCTGACTTCACAGAATTGCATTGACCTTTGCACATTAGATTCATAGTTGTATATATTACATTATATTGTCATCGATAGTGTCTTTGTTTTTTAATGTATTAAACCCATGTAGGACTGTTTAGTCTTCCGTACTGTTCCGTAATTACCTGACCCACACCTGTCATGTGTCTGTCCTATTTGGCACTCCTGTCTTACCTTCTTGTTACTGTTCTATTTTGTTTGGGTTTCCCCATGTGCTTCTTAGCACATACGTATGCTTTGCTTTGGTCTTGTCTCTGCCCTTGCTCTGCCCATTCCCATCTGTGTCTCATTTGTAATCCTGTCCGTTTGTCCCAGGTGTTTGTAATCTGTCAGTGTATTTAAGTTCCTTGTTTCAGTCGGTCTGTGTGAGTCTTTATGTTCATGTCAGCGTGTGTGCCCTGCATTTGTTTTTGTATCTGATGTTTCTTTTGGTTAATAAATCTTCTAAAACATACACCTCTCTTTGTCTGCACAGCACATTCCTGACAGAAAGATACACCATAACAGGGACATATACGGGTCACAAGGTTTGGGACTTGTCTAGTGATCTGCCATGAGCCCTTCTGCATGGGTCCTCCGGTGAAGTAGAATCTCAGTGGGATTGAGGAAGCCTCAGGTCTCTCCCTCACAGGAAAACTGCCTCTTGAAAGCTGGCAAAAATTTTGGGCAGGTGCTGAGCACATGCTGTTAGCCTCATTCCTCTGCAAAAGAGAGGCAACGCTTGCAGGGACATGGTGAATGGTTCAATAATGTGGAGGAACTTTGGAGCTTCATGGACTTTGGAGCTTCATGGACTTTGTACATGCAACCTTCAAGCCCAACACCTGTGCCCCAGCACCTACAGCAGTGCCAGCTGCCCATACCCCAAAGTCAGATGTGTGGTGTCAGACACATCTCCAGTGTGAGAGATCACTAGCATGTCTATGTCTCATTTGTAACCCTGCCCATTTGTCCCAGGTGTTTGTAATCTGTCCATGTATTTAAGTTTCTTGATTCAGTCAGTCTTTGTACGTCTTTTGTGTTCATGTCAGCATGTGTGCTCTATGTTTGTTTTTGGATCTGATGTTTGTTTTGGTTAATAAGTCTTCTAAAATGTCCACCTCTCTTCATCTGCTCTGAACATCCTGACAACACCTAAATATGCTTTTCATCTTTAGACACTTCACGTTTCCTGTGGTGTTCGAGTCTGGCTCAGAGGCTAAACTGTGTGTGAGGTTTCTGAAGCCAAATGAGATTCTGCAGAAGACTGGTTATCTGGTTCACGGCAACCAGAACACAAGTCTTCTACAGGAGAGAGTGGAGGAAGAATTGTAGATTACTGCCACTACTTGTGGCGTAATCAATGTTTGAGTTTAAACCCAGAACATAACAGAGCAGAAAATGTGATCTTTGAATCTGTCAGAGTCAATTATAGATATATCCTTAATACATTGAGAAGGAAGAAATGCACTTGTACTGACTAATGTAACTATTTCAATAAAAAAAATTGCATTCAGTAATAATGAATTGTTATTTAGTACGTAAAATGCTTGTTGTCACCTTTTTAGGTATTTCCATAGTGAAATTTAAAACTACAAGAATTACATATGAAATAGGTCAAGCCGAGTTTCTTGACTTACCAAAAAACTTTGAACAGGACACAGTTATAGAAGGAAAAGTAAGTTTTCTTCTTGTCATTTTAAATTCTGTCTGAGATTTATTATAGATTCACATTACAAGACTTTTTCACTGATAAACAGATCAAAGTTACAACCTACAGTGGAAAACCAATTCCAAACAAGGACGTTTATCTACTGAAGGGTCAAAATTGGCCTCCAACATTACTTCTTAATCTTACTACGGATGAGAATGGATTGGCTGAATTTGCAGTTAATGCACCTGCTGAGCCTGACACTGATATTTCATTGATGGTATGTTATCATGACTGAACCTTTTGATTATTTGTGTATGATTTGTGTCTCTGAAACCAGTTCTTTTTTCATTGTCGTCTAGGCGAGTGTCTATGCAGACAACCAATACCGCGGATACAAAAAAGCTTTCGTTCGAACCAGTGATGCACGGATTCGTCTCCTCCAACCTGCTACACCTTACAGTCCAGTGTTCAGTGAAATATCAATAGAGAGCTTAGAGGAACCAATCAAGTGTGATTCTGAAATTTCCATAAACTTTAAATACTATATTGTTGGAGAAACCACTGAGAATTACAGCACTGATCTCATTTTCACGGTGAGTTTTTACAGAAATACTTTAAAGAGAATTAATGAAATCCTGAATTCCCTCTATTCTGACATATTTTAATGTATTACAAGTGGCTGTTGATTGACAATATTGTGAATTTTGGATCTTTGGTTCAGATTGAATCCAGAGGAGTCATAGTCCATCATGGATATGAGAAAGTTGCAGTGAAAGAATCCAAAAGACTTGTGGAGGGAAAAGCTTCATTCAAGCTGGCTGTTGTTCCTGAGATGGTTCCTGTAGTGCAGGTTCTGGTGTACAGTGTTCTGCCCAGTGTGAATGTCAACACTGCTAAGAAGAATTTCAATGTGGAAAAATAAGGTAATGCAGCATGGATGGTTTTTATGAATTATGTTTTCAGATATTTGGTAGTCAAAAGATAACTTCAGTATAAACCTGTTTCCATCCTGATCTTCAGGTGTCACTGCAGTTCTCTCCCATTGAAGCAGCTCCTGCCTGGTTCATTGTGTGCTCTCAGTGCTGTGGATCAGAGTGTGTTCATCTTGGAGCCAGGAAAACACATGGATCCTGGCACAGTGATGTTCAGGCGTACGGAATGGTACGGAATTAAATATCGTACTGTATTGTACTGTACTGTACTGTACATTCATGGGAGCAACATGAAGAAAGAGTTGTCAATCCTGCTGTTAGAAACTGGGAATGCTGTAAGAATTCTGTCTTCCGAACTTGTCTTTGTTTTGTCTTTTCATTACAGCTGAATAATGACTTTTCATCAGTTTACAGAGCGTAGGGCTGAAGCTGGTGACTAATCTGGCTGTTACAGAATATCGGTGTTTGATGTACTAAATTGTTAAGAATCATCGGCACATTGAATGTACAATTACTTCTGCTTAAATTCTTCGATCTACTGTGTGAAATATGCTATGCTACTTGTTCATGTTTCTTTGTGTCAACGGGATTACAAAAATTCACATTAATCCTGGAGTAACAGGATTAGGATCAGGACTCTGGACCTGTTGAAACAGTTTGCAAATTCTTCCCAGAAACCTGGTTATGACAACTTGCTGAAATAGGGTTAGTAAATCAACAGAATTACTTTTTTCTCATTTTTGTTTGAATAAATATATGCATGTCCTTATTTGTACAGTGCTATGAAACAAGTACTTGTTTTCATTTTTAATTTTTGAATATGTATCATATTAAGATATTTCAGATCATCTAACTAACGTTAATGTAAGCTCAAGATGGGGAAAGACAAAATTGATCAAAGATAAAGATTTATTCTATTTAAGATCTATTTCGCCCATGGGAAAAACAAGTAAAAACTACAATGAATTAAGTATTTTCTTTCTTCTAAAGAATCATCTTTGAGTAGAACTTTTGGCCCACTGTTGGCCCAAAGCAGCCCTACACCATCACTCTGCCACCATGTTTGATGGTTGGATGGTTGGACCATTTTCCCACTGGCCATCATAATGACAGAGCAGCTGACGCCACTCAGGGCAGCACACAGATGGCTTCAAGAGAACAGCCTCACTCGCCGCAGATTAGATTCTCTCAATTAGTGAGAAAGGAGCAGAGGTGTGTGGCTCTCTTTATGCAACAGAGACTCTGAGACTGAGTCTCAGTCTGAGCAAAGCCAGCATCGGCCTCCAGTGCTTAGTGAGGACTTGCATGTTGTGTTTTTGGGTTTGTTTACTTTTCTTCAATGTAATATAAATTGTTAATGGCAATCACCATGGTCTGTGTGGGAGTCTCCATGAGTCTAATGAGGCATCTCAGTCACAGGACCCATCTCTGGACTGGTGTCAGATTGGATGATCTGAAACATCAAAATGGGACAAAAACAGAAGAAACTTGGAAGGAAAGAAACTTTTTTTTTAAACAACATTGTAACTACATAACATATTAGTTTCATAGCTACACAACAATAAAGCGTATAAGAGGTCAGTGCTGCTTTTCCACAGGTTCCTGTCACTGTTCCTGACACCATCACCACTTGGGAGATGGACACTTTATGCCTGTCCTCTAGAGGTCTGGGAGTGGCTCCTCCTGCTCAGCTTCACGTCTTCCAGCCCTTCTTACTGGAGCTCTCGCTGCCCTACTCCATCATCTGGGGAGAGGTGTTTGAGCTGAAGGCCACTGTCTTCAACTATCTCTCCAAGTGCATTATGGTACTGTAAGGTCAGCCCTGTCTGTCTCTCATCAGTTAACATCCACAGCAAGCTGATCTGCTGTGTTTCACTGACAGGTTAAAGTGACTCCAGCTCCTTCCCCACACTACACACTAAAAGCCTCCTCCTACATGACTTCACATGTATCAGAAGAAGCTCATGCTTGTCTTCACCCTCCTATTGGTTGAGGAAAAAAAGAAAGAAAAGAAGTTTGTTCCTACTTTTAATTATTTTAGAGCACTTGTTTTATGTACAACTAATAGCTATATTATTGTGATTTTATTTAATTTAATTTTTAATGCACTAAAGAATATCGATGGGTTGCTGCAGCTGCCATATGAATGTGGAGAACAAAATACAAAGAATGAATCAATTAAGTGCAGTTATAATGCTACTTACTTTTGGGAGGCAACTTGATCTTGCTCTTACTCCAGCCACATCACTCAGCTTGATTCCATCTTTTTCGTGCCAATCTGTGCAATACCAAATCAGAGCCTGAAGTTCTCATATTTCTCCTTGCCAGCGAAGTCAGCATGGGCTTTATGCTCAGCCTGTTGTCTACCTCCCTTTCATAGGTTTGCCTTTGTCATTTTATCATAATTCACCCCTCTGCCTGCTATGGTTCGTCAGTGCTTTACATTAATAGCGTGATTACTAGTGAGGCTTTTTCATTATCAAATCCTCGAACTGATGATTCCATCCTTCTACGGACAGTTTTCACCTCATTCAAGTAGACAGGACAGCAGACAGCAGTAAGAGAAAGTAAGTAGGTGGACTGGCAGAATTTTGAATGATGTTTTTCTGGACACATTACTGTTAAAAAACAAATCTGATGTAAGAACATTGAAATTTTATCTGTTAGCATGAGATCACGTTACCTCCCAAGGGAAGTATCCACTTAAGGAGGCATATAACTCCTCACCACTCCCTCCGCTTCATTATCTGCCTGTGTACAAACCCCTTGTACAGAGATGTTGTGTAAGTTGTGAAGTTACAACATAACTTGGGAAGTGGACCACACTCCTCCTCCTTTCCCTGTAAACAGGTTTGCCTCATTGGGCCTGCTTTTTGAGCATGATCTAAACTTTTGTGACTTCTTAAACATATGTCTTGTTTGCCTTTACTTACAGATGGTCACCTTCACTGGTCTTCTACCATGATCCTCCATTTAAGGAGTGCTTCCATTT